>JAOVVA010143681.1:0-10420 GCA_028565275.1 Leiocassis micropogon | reverse complement strand
ACTGTTCAAAGGAGATTAATGCATTTTTTGGACGCCTTCAGCATTCCTTTACAATGTAGAAAGAAATAAAAATCATGGAGTTAGAAAGTGACCCTTTTAAATGGTAGTGTATATATATATATAAAACTAAATATATATATTTAATTTAAATATATATATACGAAATGTAATTGGAAGTTTACCAGTGTAATTTTACACTCATGTGAATTAAATGCCATTCCATCAAATCAGGAACATTACATTTTCCAAGTAGATTTAAATGACTTGCTTATTTTTGATGTTAAAAGAAAAAAAAATTGTCAGTGAAAAAAAAAGCAAATAGAAGGTGGCATAAAAGTCTGAATTCATAAGCAAAAAAAGTATTTAAGACTACAAATTATGGCCAATGCTCAAATTTAATGCTTTTGTCTTTGCAGTATACACTGAATATAAGAGCGTTCAACATTTGATAATGTCATAATGTAAAAAATGTATACTTAAGTGAATTAATAATATATTTGAAGTTAATTAACATAATAATTAATGATTAATTAAATAATCAAATTACATAAGTATAATTTGACATATCTTTAAAAAAGTATATTTTAATATAATACATATAATACATTTAATTGAAAATAAAAGCGGTGTTCATGCGGGACTGGAGCTTTAAATTGTGCAGAATAACAGGACACAGGTATAAGAGTAAAAACTACTTTTATTTCTCTGTATAATTCCCTGCTAATGCACTTATCCCAGTGTTTCATTAGTACTTGGATACCATCACGGTAGAAAGTTGTCTCAGTATGATGTAGCCATGATTAGACTACCTTGAACTGTCTTCAGTCTTGAACTGAAACCATGGCCTCCCACAAACACCTTTAATGGCCAATACATGTGGAAATGGCTTGGAGCAAGGTGAGGAAAGTAAAGAGGATGACGCAATAACTCCCAGGTTAGTTCCCATAATGTGCAAATGGGGATTGTGAACAGTTTATAGCATTTAGTAAACCAGATATTGAGTAGCAAATGTCTTAACCAATTAATGCGCAGCCTGCTTGTGGTCATCTGGTCAAGAAGAACAGTTGTGGAGCTTGCTAGTAAATTGAAATAGGTATGTTCATTTATATATGCCATATAAAATTACATTTTAATGTGACTTTTTTGCTGCTTCACAATATTAAGCAACTCAGATTGGCACGAGAGGCAGAAAAACTAATGAGCATATACTATATCTATTTAAGTTACAAATCATGCTTAAAGATTAAGTTAAAAAGGGTCATTGTGTATATTAAGCTACTTCAGAATAGTGCTTTACCTACACTCACAGAGCACTTTATTAGGAACAACTGTACACCTGCTCATTCATGTAGTTATGTACAGTAGTCAATCAATTGTGCATTTATGTACCAATGGGCTTCGAGTAATGTTTATGTCGCTAGTTCGATTCCCGGGTGATGCTTTAACCTCTCACAGCTGGTGGCCTGGAGAGAGCTGATTGGCTGAGATCTTTCAGAGGGGAGGGATGACGTCATGTCCGTCTCTGAGCTCACGCAAGCGGAAGGAGTGGAAAGCGCTGTCCAGTTCCCTATAGTCCAATTCTGTGTTTTTTTGTAAACCTCAACCTTCCCTGCTTCTCATTGATAAAGGGATTTTTTTTCAGGCTTTGCATAACTTTAGTCCTGAGCCTGTTTCACCCCATCCTCACCATGCACTTCACCCTAGCTTCAGTTTGGTTCTGCATTTAAAAGTCACTTTGTCACCTTGTGGTTGTTGAGTGACCTTTGAATGAGTTTGCAGTCATCCCAGTAGAGATTAGTTTTCGCCCTCTGCCAGTAAGTCTGTAGTTTTGTTGTTCCCAGTATCTGATCTTGTTCTGGTGCACTGCCTCCGTCTGCCTCCTAAATTTTAGGGATAGGATCTGACTCTCACTCCATCCCTGTGCCAGTACAACTAGTATTGAACCCTTCTTTTTAAAAAACTTTTCTTTCTTTTAACTCTTTTGACATGGTCAATAGTTATTTTTAAATTTCCAATTACCTTTGAGGTATTTCTAGCACTGTTTTTGCCAACCAGCTGGTTACACTGTGAGAAGAGTGGTGATCCCAGCAGTGGATTTTATATTTTTCCTCATTAAATAAGATTTCATTCCGTTTAATTTGTATTTTTTTATTCCGTTTGATATAATCAGTACCCCATAAAGCAGAATAATATGTGCTTGTGTTGGAATTGAATGGAAATTGGAAAAGAATGGTTGCCAATACTTGTAGAGATGCTAACTTGGATGCTAACTTAAATTGCAGTGGTCTCTTGTTTTTTGTTGTTTTTTTTTCTCCAGAGCTGTATGTAGTAGTAAACGTGAACTACAATTACAGATTTGTAGTATGATTTATGTCTTAGTAAGGCATACTTAAGTTGTTCCACAGTTGGACATCAGACATCATTGAAATGTAATTTAGTTGTTATTTCTATTTAATGCATTTTATGAAAGTAGCCATTGTATGAAAGTACACTTAAATGCATTTTTGGATTAGTTATAATCAGTAATATTAAAATAGAATTTAAAATACAGTTAAGTAAGCTTGCCCTATTATCTGGGGATCGAATCCTGGTGGAGCTTTAGCCTCCCATAGCCGTGAGCCTAGAGAGAGCTGATTGGCCGTTCTCTCTTAGAGGAGAGGGATGGGAGACTCTCTAGTGCTCTATAGACAATCCTGGAAAAGGTCCATTTACGAAAAACCAACCGTGGGCTGTTTCAAGAAGAATAATTAGGATGAACTGACTGGGTAGTTAAATTAGAATTTTGTCACTCCCTAGGGTTCCGTTCAGTTAAAATAGGCTTCACTGGCATGACCAGTAATAAGAAACAGTACTGCCAAAGGCATAATCAAGCTAAACTTGACAGTAAAGGAACAAAACAGTAGTTATTGTAGATTTAACAATCTAGGGATATGAAAGCAAGCAAGTATCCAAGTAGGGACAAAAAAAAATGTTTGGAACTACAGTTAAGCCGACTGATCGGGTTATTTGATATTCTATCGCAATCCTTTACCATAAACCTATGATAAAAAATTATAGATCCTTCATTTCTTTGTAAGTGGGCAAACTAAGTAGGGGATCAAATACTTATTTTCCCCACTGTACTGTATATGCATACGTGCTACTATAGACTGTACTGATGTCAGGTCTTAAACCGCCCCCCCCCCCATCTCCCCAAATGTCAGACTCTGCCTATGATTGAAATATATCGGAATTAAAGTAATATTTTTACAGTACACTTAAGCATAATGCAATTCTGTGCATACTTTAAATCCGCTTAAATGCAACTTTGGTAGTATGAAAATGCATTTAGGATCGATTCCAAAAGACTACAGACTTCAGACAACCCCAAAGAATAAAGACAAGTGGTGTTAGATCTGGTTCTATTTGATCTTCTGTTTAAATTTCCAATAAGAAAAAATCCCTATGGATCTAGACTTTTGTGCCACCTTGTATATAGCGTAAAACAGGGTGTTCTGAGCTGCTGTGAGTTGCCTTGGCAATCCTGTAATTCACAGTAATTTACAGTAATTTACAGTCAGAGCTGTAGGATTTGGCACGAGTTTTCAGACACATACATCACGCACCATTTCCAATAGGTTGAGGTTTACACTGAGGCAACAGTATTGAGCTAGCAGTCAGCTAAAAGCCATGTTGGAGAAGGCAGACAGGATCGGACAAACATACACTGATCAGATTACAACATGCATATTTAACACAGAATAAATAATAAAACAAAAAAGGTATGTGGGTTTGCTTTCCTCACTTTATACGTAGCTTTCTATCAGCCTCAAGGGGAGCAAGTAAACACATACTGTAGCCTGACCCTGAGATGACACCATGCTGAGATATTAGACATCAGCGCATTCTCCTTCAAGAATAACTTATGTTTTATGTCCAACTATCTTGTTCTGCTTGCTTTGTGCTATGTCAAATATTAACAATAATTTCATTTATTTTCTGTTCTATATTTAAAGTTATGGTTTACAATTTATAACTAAAAAAATATAACCCTTAATACAAATGTCACAAATTGTATGCAGATTAGCCCATCTGAGGGGTTAAATTAATTATAAACATAAGCTACTCTTTACAGTGAAACACTTGATGTCATTTAGGTTATATTCTAGCTAGTTATGTTTATCTTTACCTTGATGACAACTGTTAGCATGGACTATATGATTGAAAGTGTGGCAGTTGACTATAATTGGCTAAGCTTGGCTAAAAACTGCTAAGCTTGATCACTGTGAAAGCATTTTTTTTCCCTTTAGAATCCTAAATGTATCACCCTGGGGCCCAAGTTTCCACTATATGTTTAAGGATTAAATTTAGTTCAAAAATTCACATTTAAACAATCAGTGAGGTAGATGACAAAAATGATCTAAAAGACAAGTTTATGTTGAAGGTAAATGGTTTTGCTGTTTCACTAAGTGAATGAAATAGTACAATACTACACTATACAGTACTATATGTGGGAATATACTATTCAAATATACAAAACTCTTCAATGATACTGACGTGATGGATGATAACAGTAGCAGATAACAACCTCAGAGTCATGAAAACATGAACTGAGACCCAAACAACATAAAATGTCTCATCATCCAGTCATCCAGCAGCTTCAAGATTAGTAAAATATGCATTTTTAAAACAAACAAATTCACTTTTAAATGTTCTAAAATATGAACATCTGTGAGCACTCATTGAATTGTAATTAATTCCAACAAAAAAAAACAGAAACTTTGAAGTCAGGTTATTGTAAGCCAGCCTGCTGCAAACAGGGCGATAAATACTGTATAATATGCTTCCCTCTGTGGTGTCTCTAGGCCATGGAGAAAGCAGCAGTAGACTCATGGTGGAGCTCAAGATAAACAAGACGAGCTGCGAGCATGAGTAGGATGCCACAGGCCACCTCAAGTGCATAAGAGATACAAGCCGAGGCTAGGGACCAGCCGAAGGACATGTGTATGTGGGCGAGCAACTCGGCACTCACCAGTCGCCGCAGCTCATCCAAGGCCTGCTGCGAGTAGCTCACATAGATACACACACCAGAAAGTGTAAAGAGGCCTGTGAAGAAAAAAGAGACGCCTTCATGGCCTCTCTGGTTTCATGTACGATAATTAGACAAACATAATTCACTGACTCCAGGAGTGAAATTTGTGCTTTTGTTTTACATTATATGTTCACTTATTCTTTCTTTTCCAGATTTTCTTCTACTTTTTGAAATTAACAATTACTCATTCCCTATCCCACTTGTACAGGGTCATGAGAGGCCTGGAGCCTATCCCAGGAGACTTGGGGTACTAGGTGGGGTACCCCATAGACAGGGTGCCAATCCATCGTGGGGCACAAACACGCACACACTATGGGCAATTTGGAAATGTCTATTATTAACATCTATTGTCATTAGCATAATCCGCATGTCTTTGAACTGTGGTAGGAAACCGGAGTACTTGAAAGAATCCCCCCAACACGGGGAGAACATGCAGACTCCAGGAACACAGACCCGAGGTGGAAACCTAATCCTCTACCCTGGAGGTGTGAGGTCACTGTGCTCACCACGACCCCACCATGGTACCAATTAACTAAAACATTACAATCAGCAGGGGACAATTAGGAAGGCACTGGACTACGTGGCCCCTCCAGGTCACATGATGTAATTATGTAAATATGCTTCAAGTTCAGTTCCTGATTATGATTGCACCTGAGTCTTGTTTCTTTTATGTATACCACTGCATTTTAAGTTCTGGGTTTCTGGTTTGTTCCTCTCTACAAGTGTTGTGTTTACTCTACTGTGTGTTATTCCTTAGCGTATAGCCCCTGTTTATAATCCTAGCTTCATAGTTAGTGTGCATGGTTGTGTTATATTTACGATGGTGATTATAAAGGATTTCCCATTTGTATCCACTGTCTCCTTACATCCTGTCTTCATGCATAAAACAGGTTTTGATCATCTTAAACCAATTGTTATTGGTTTATATTTACTATATGTCATTTATATTCAATTTATATCAATATGAATACAGATTAAAATTCTGTACAGTTACAGTTTACAAGTGGAACAAACTACTCTTTTTTCTACTTAAGGTTTCTTATTCTCTCGTTCCTCAAAATTCCATTTATAAAGACAAATGAGGACAACGATCAAGTGACATTTGTTCACACTTGCAGTATGCTACCCATTTAACTTCTATTTTTAAAACAGAACATTCTCACATTATCCATCCTTTTAATTATATTAACAGAAAAATATCAATTGAGCTTACACAAAATTTCATGAATTTTATATAGTTTTTATCCCTTTTGTTATGAAATAAAAGGAAGCAATTATGAACCTAATAATAACACAAGCATAAGAGCACATCTGGACTGAATGATAAATAATGACAGAGAGGGAGAGAGAGAGAATGTGAGTGATTATATGGATAGAATATATTAATTAAAAAATATATTAAAAACACATCCATCTTACTCTCACTGCAAAAAATGTAGACTTGTATAAATGGATATTAGCAACAACAAATTTCAGTACACACTGATCAGCCCAAACATTATGCCTGATATTGCGTAGGCTGCAATTGTGCCAACGGGGCAGCTCTGGCCCCTCGGACCATTACTCCACAAGACCTAAGTGAGTGAGTTTTGGTGTCTGGCATCTGGACAGATCCAGGGAGGTTACCCAGTACCCAAAGCCACTGCTTTCTTG
The DNA here is from genome assembly GCA_028565275.1 of Leiocassis micropogon. Lineage (NCBI taxonomy): Eukaryota > Metazoa > Chordata > Actinopteri > Siluriformes > Bagridae > Leiocassis > Leiocassis micropogon. The sequence goes on along the minus strand of JAOVVA010143681.1, from coordinate 3,696 downwards.
GGTGCTCAGCCAGATAGAGATCTGGGGGCGGGGACAAAAGCATCACAAAACCTCGTTAAGTTATGTACAGGAAACAAAAATGAGTAGTTACCTTTAAGTCTTCTAGTCCGAATTGTCAGTTTTTTTGTCACGTGATTTTCATAGACGCTGTCCAGTGCAATAGATTTAAAAGAACAAACGATTCAGACCAGAAGATATGGGAGGTAAGCTGTTTATCTGTTTATCATAATATGTCCTTAGCTGCAGTGTAATATTTTCATTACTGGAACTATAGCCAACATTTGTGTATGTAGATGTGTTGGGGGTCTGTTTATTTATTTATTTTACAATATTTCTGATCAAAGGAACTAAATGAACTAAATGACTCAAAAAAAGATTTGTTCCTTTTGATGAACGAGATTCAAAGGACCGAGTCACTAAAATTATCCAAACTTCCCGTCACTAATGTACGGGGTGTTCTGATACATTTTTAAAAATAATCAGCATTGCCTTTTTTTCAGTCATTTGTGCTCCATTGGTTCTTCTGTGCAGTTGGACTGTACAGGCTAGACTTTGCATAAATGAGCCTTGAGTGTCCATGATACTGTCATCTGATTACTTCTATATAATAGATAATAAATGTAATTTAATTCATCTGGTGGTGGAGTTAATGTGGTGGCTGATCGGTGTATACAGTACATTTGTGTGTCCTATCAGTGAAAGCTTTCCAAAAGGCACAAAGTGGGCATTCAAAGATTAAACTGCACAGAAAAACAAATTATAATCGCAATGAAATCACAGAATTGATTCGGGTCTCCTCATGGGTCATGTGCTACTGATTACATGAGAGTGTTGAGCTCTGCGCAGGCCAAATAATTAAGCCCGTTTTAGTGCTGTGAGCTCCTCCATCGACCGTAAGTGACTGCACAACAGTGAGGTAAAAACAACTTCAGTCAAAACAATGCTATGTTGCAATGTAGTATGTTCTGAGGTAAAGGGGCTGGAGTGAATATGAGCCTTGTTTTTCAAAGACTGGTTGGAGAAAGAAGAGACTGAAAGTGCACATCAAGATGATGAGTCTCATGCTGAGCCAAACATCCTTTAGAAAGTAGCCCCAGGTCAGAAAACAGATGGTAATGGAAATTCTTCTACTGTCGGTCATCTTATTACATGCAGCCAATTTCTGACTAATTAAATACCCGAATGTTCTGGACCTCAAGAGAGATGATTTGATAGAGGAAGTGTAAAAAGGCAGCCTATAATAATCACACCAATTCCTTTCGACAATTTCACAGAATGAATTAAAAACATGTCGATGTTTACAAGTTAAAAAATGTTAATATGATTAGAGATTTAGAAACCAATGTGGGTTTCGTTGGACAAAAAAAAATCTCAACAGCTGGATTCCCTAAAGAATAAAATGAAATATAATGATGATATGTTATTCACACATCCTTGCAGACTCTCCTCTCTAATCAGCCTATACTTTAGTTCTTTCATAGAATAGCATTTGGCCACTGGGACATTGGCATGAGGACCAGGCTGACTGAAACCACTGAGATGCTAGATGTAACAAACTCATTATTAAATGTTTGGTTAATTATAAGATATTATCGAAACTAACAGTGAAATAAAATGAACGTAATAAGGTACACTTTTGCAAATTTTAATTAATTATTTGGTTGTCTGGGAAAACAGACTCTAATGCTATGATTCTGATGCAGGTACATTCTGTCAGACAACTTTATATAAAACAGATTTTTTTTTCTGCATATAGCATATTTTGAGACCACAACATTAGAAGGCATGTACTTTTGAATCTTGCCTAGACAGCCATTGAAAATATCCAGAATTAAGTCTTTTTTCATATTTCTAGTGATTTCATTACCATTTCAAGCTTGAAGATAATAGATGCTCATATTTTTATCTATCTATCTATCGATCGATCGATCTATCTACATTAGTCAACCCATTGTTAATAAGACCCTTGTAAAAAAATTTGAACTGGTAAATAGAACTGAGGACACAAATGTGAGAATACTGAGGGGAGGTATATGCTGTGACCTCTAATCATTATTTTTGATGATGCTTATAGTCCTTGTGGTGGCTTAGCACTGACACCTCACACCTCCTGCACACTGTTGAATTAACACCTAGAGTGATGAAATAACATCTTACCATTCTTTTCTATAGGTTCAGTTAGACTCATATGAACTACACTGGGGATTTTACTGTGTGGGTTGAGGGGGTTGGAAAGTGACTTCCAATCTGTCCTCCCACAGTCCAAAGACATTTAGCTTGACTTCTTGCCATCCCTTTTTTTCTTAAATCCTGTCCCTTTGTTTTTACAGAAGTCACTGCATGGACCTAATGATGGATGCTTTGATAAAGTCTTATTAAACTATGAACAGCAGACTCGAAAAGATTTCAGTAAACACTCAGAGTAATGTTTCAGGACATGAGTTAATATTGCATTTTTATCAGTGTATTGTTGTCAAAACCCAAATTAACAGAATAATTACAGTAAACACTAGACTGGCCCTGCTCTTGCCAATATTGTGTTTTGACAAACCCCCACTGCCAGTTCTCACAGTGATGGCCAAATGTATTAAGATAGCATACAGTATGCCATTTATTAGTTTTGCCTGTGCACGAAACATATGATTTTTTTTTCTAATTACTTCTAGCATATCTGCCAAAAGAGTTAGCTAAGTAACTGAAAATCTTGTGAAAAACTGGCTTTGTGCCAATGGTATTCAGCTTCTGTTGCCATGGCCGGGATCATCCCCAGACCTGAACCCAATAGCAAACTGTGGGACAATGGTAAATAACCAGTAGCAGTCAAGAAACTGTCTTCTGTACATGATTTTCACGAAGCAACCAAGCAGGCATGGAAAGAGTAAGTGACACCAGAGTACTGCAGACATCTTGTTGGCTCTATGGCCAGCCATATCCAGCAGGTTTTGAAGAATAAATGACTTTCTATTGATTTCTGTACATTTTTGATAATTGATAATTGTTGTATAGCAATTAAATTGTTTAAAATAACAAATTATTCTTATTACCTTGATTATCATTATTTTTTTAAATTTGAAAATGCCATTAAAACATTAAATTTCACACTAGTCTCAATATTTTGGGCTATCACTGTACAGTACATCTGTTTTTTTTTTTGTGAATGAATGTAAACAAAGCTCACACAAAGCTCCAAATGCTTAACAACCTGTGACAGAAAAGCAACCTTTCAAAGTAGTGCTAATCAAAGCACTACACACTTGGAAGTTGGACGGTGATTGGAAAGAAAATCTAGGCTGAGAGCATTTAAGCAATTAAGGTTTAAACGGTGTTAAATATCTGAATGTGCATTCTATTGCAATCATGGTAGCTGTGTAACACAATGACATTTGCTGTAAATATCTGTATTTATTTTACATTTCAACCCTGAACTGGGAAGGTTGAGATTGAAAGAGCAGCCGTTGAAGCATTGTGTCTTAATTCTGGCCGACATCCTCTTAGCAATAGCTAAATCACTCAGGTTTTAAACTAGTTTCAACTAGATGTGAGCATAAGTGTTTTTAACTTGCTTATAAAAAAAAGAAGTTTGTCCTTGTACTTGGCACACTATTTTGGAAAGCTTTATACTTTTTCAAAAAGTATATTATTATAGGCAATTATTAAGGATATATTATTATTATTATTATTATTATTATTATTATT
>JAOVVA010143670.1:0-10420 GCA_028565275.1 Leiocassis micropogon | reverse complement strand
CTGACCATTTTGATTCATACACATTCACATTTCATACAAACTTAAATAATTCTTTTGATTGTGTAAAGCTGCTTTGCTGCAATGACAATTGCTAAAAGCGCTATACAAATAAAATTGAATTGAATTGAATTGAATTGAATATAGGAAAAGCAAGGAAAGCAAGGAAAGCAAGACCAAAACTTACCTCTGCTTCAGAGGAGAAGTTCATTTAGAGTTAGCAGCCTCAAAAATCACCAAATTAACATCACCTAGGATTAGAGCCGTTATGAAGGCTTTACAGATCATGAGTAGCAGATACATCGCAATATCAGCTTGCAGATTATTGAATATTTTAGACGCGTTCAGCATTGCTTTACAGTTCTAGTAAGAAATAATTTAAAGAATGACCATACCATGGAGATAGAAACTGATCCCAAACTTTTGAGCAGTAGTACGTATATACTCATAGTAAGATAATGTCAGGGATAACTCCTAGAGGGCCCAGAGACTCTTTTATTTTGGACTCCATGTCCCAGAGTGCACCTTGGTCAGGTGATGGGAGCACTCACCTGAACAAGGGGTGGCTAATTAGTTTAACTATAAGTCATGTCTTTTAGATGGAGGTTGTCTTGCATCTGTTTTCTGTTCTGTTCATAGCATCATGTTTTGTTCATTCCTGTTTAGTGTGTTTGTTTGCTTTTCTTTATATTATATTATATTATATTATATTATATTATATTAAAAAGTCCTAACCTCTGCTTCTATGCCTCGTCTACACCCCTACAATTGTGACAGATAAATAGATACACACACACAACAATTAAACAATTTCTGCCTTGAGATTAGCAGTAAACAGCACACCTCAATGCAGACAGCCTTAATTTGAATAGTAGAAAAAAAATGCACTAGGACAAGATTGTTTGTGCATCACACAGATCCCTGCAAATCATTAATTTGCTCATAAAGCAAGATAATAAGAAAGAATGTGCAGTGGTTCTGCAAATAACCCAGTAGAGAAGGTGTAGGAGATGGGGTAGTGGAGGGAAAAAAAATTAATAAGAAAATGAATGAATTAAATGCAAGTGTAGATTACCAGGCATTAAAAGTGATTCAATGTTAATAAATAAATATATTCATCCAGTATATGAAGCACTGTTACAGAAAGCAAGACGTTTTTATGTTCAATGAATTTAATAATTTCAAAATAAGATGTTATTGTTTTGTCAGATCCATGCCTATGAATGCCAAGTATGATGAGTGAAACTTAATACACATGAAATTAAGTAATTTAATGAAACTCATACATGTTTAACCAAAATGTGCATTGCATGCCATACTCAAAGCTAAAGGAAGTGGGGGAAAAAAATACATTTAGTGTGTGACTAAAATTGTAATAATTTAATTAATAAACAGGGCTGCTAAAAAATCTTCTACTTAATTCACAATATACAGTATATCTGTAATTTTGGGTGCACCGGGGGGCCCGGATCTTAGAAAATTTCCCAACCATCGGTCCTGTTTCCCAGTAACCCTGACCCACAAGAATCAGCCCCATGGCACATATGGCCTGTTGAATTCTGGGGCCGACCAAAACCTAATCTGCTCTTCACTGTTGAACCTCCTTGGTATTTCATCCATGCCTCTGAGTCACTCGCCCACTGTCCAGGCCCTCGATGGTTGTTTCCTGGCTGCCATCACCCACCGCACATTACCAGTCACTTTGCACTTCTCAGGAAACCATATCTCTTTCCTGATTGTTAAGAGCTCCCATGCTCCACTCATCTTGGGTCTCCCATGGTTACAGTTACACAATCCCCACACTGATTGGGTCAAGAAGAGAGTTTTGGAATGGAGTACTTCCTGAAAGTTTTTATTAAATCTCGCGCGGTCTCACTTCCCCCCCACCGACCATACGTGCTAATGACCTTCTCCCAGGTACAACTCCACCCAAGGGACGACTGTACTCCCTCTCTCGCCCTGAGAGGGAGGCCATGGATCAATACATTACAGAATCCCTTGCGGCAGGGATCATTCATCCCTCCTATTCTCCAGCAAGCGCAGGGTTCTTTTTGTGGAGAAGAAGGATAAATCCCTACGGCCCTGTATTGATTATGGGGGGCTTAACGAGATTATCGTTAAAAACCACTCCCACTCATGTCTTCGGCATTCAGGTTACTTCAGGATGCACGGGTCTTCACCATGTTAGATCTTAGAAACGCCTATGACCTAGTGAGGATACGAGAGGGAGACGAATGGAGATTGCCTTCAATACACCTACGGGCCACTATCACCATCGGGTATTCAGATGGACCCAGCTAAAATAAAGGCAGTCACAGATTGGCCGGTACCATCTTCAAGGCAGGAACTTCAAAGTTTTTTGGGTTTCGCCAACTTTCTGACGTTTCATCCGGAACTATACCTCTGTTGCAGCACCTCTCACTGCTCTCACATCCACAAAATAGAGGTTTCAATGGAATTCGCTGGCGGACAAGGCCTTTAAGGAACTCAAAGGTCATTTCACTCCCCTATCCTCACCTACCCTGACCTGTCCCTCCAGTTTGTGGTCGAAGTGGACGCATCGAAAACAGGTGTTGGAGCCGTTCTCTACCAAAGTTCCTCCAAGGATAATAAACTCCACCCCTGTTCCTTCCTCTCTCGCCGACTCTCTCTGTCTGAACGCAATTATGGTATCGGAAACTGTGAGCTGTTGGCCGTCAAGCTTGCACTTGAGAAGTGGAGACACTGGCTGGAGGGGGCAGAACATCCTCTTTTGGTCTGGACAGACCATAGAAACTCAGCAATTCTCCACCCCTGTGGATTTCCCCCCCTTAAGAAACCATCCTTCCTCCACATTGTCTGGTGGCTGACACTTGTCTAGAAATATAAAACCTGGTGCTATGTGCGCTCGAACATGAGCCAGGTCCAAGTAATGTTCCCCCAACCGACTGTTCGTCCTAAGCCCTCTCCGTTCCGCTGTATTAGACTGGGCCCACAGCTTTAAGTTGGCATGCCATCCGGGTGTAGCCCGCGCTCTTTTTCTTATTGAGCAACGTTTCTGGTGGCCAATGGTTAAGGAGGATGTTAAAGGTTTTGTATCTTCATGCGATACTTGTTCTAGGAATAAAGCCACAAATCGCCCCCTGGAGGGCCTTCTCAGACAGCTCCCTATCCCTCATCGCCCGTGGTCGCATATCTCTCTTGATTTTATCACGGGATTACCCCCCTTAGACAGACTTTCTCTGCCATTGTCCATGCTCTGTATCAACCCTACCTTCCATGTGTCCGAGATCCAACGACTCGTCTCCTGTCCATTGTCCCCTTAACCTCAAACATCCCCCCCCATCTCATCGAGGGGGGGCGAAGTGTTCACAGTCCATAAGCTCCTCAGATCCCGCCGCTGCGGGTTAATATCTCGTGGACTGGGAAGGCTATGGACATAAAGAAAAAGCTGGATATCTGCCATGTTTATTCTCGACAAATCCCTGATTAGAGAGTTCAGTGGCATTTGTAGGGGGGAGAGTACTGTCACAACACACCAGATCTCGCCCACAACATAAGCTCCTCCTTAAGCAATCTATGGCACTCCCGTTCCAGCTCCGCGCCGCCTCTTGTTTTTTGCCGCCTCAGTCACAGCTCGAGCTCACCTGTTGCCACTTTGGATTAATTAGCCTTGCGTATTTAAGGCGCTGCCTTAAATTATTATGCCGTTTATTGTGATTATTATTTTTCAGATTATTGTGCCGTTGATGCCTTTATTCTCGCGTTTGTTTTGCTACAGTTTATCGGTTACGACCTCACCTTGTTTATCGGTTTCTTCTTTGTCTTCGCGCAACGGATCTTGCACTCTATTTGGATTACCGGTTTTGAACCTTGCTTACGTTTGACCTCGACACTGCCTGCTTCTGGATTTAACGCTAACAGGTTATTGGCTTTGAACTTCGCTTACGTCTGACCACTGTTTTTTTGGATTTGTACTCACAATTGGATTTACTGGTTTTAAACTCTGCTTCCGTTTTTGATTACGAGATTGGATTACTGAATTTACACAGTTATTGGACTCACTAACGTGGAGTTGAGTGCAGCCTCCTTACAATGACACTTCCTGGTTCTCCCTCACTGAGACGACTCTGCTGGCTGTAAGTGTCCCTTTCCTGATCTCTCTCTCTCTCTGCGACTGGATCAATGTGTTCCCCCTCTAGTGACGATCGTGACACTTTTTGGAGCTGTAAACAGAAAAGTCCAAGACCATGGATGTTCCATGCCACCCTGAGGGTCTTTTTTCATCTGCAAAATGAACTGCATATGAGTTTTCAATGTCAAGTCACTTTTGACCACAATGAAAGTGTCAATTAATAATGAATAAGTAATAGTACAATTCATTGGCTGTGTTTAGTTAATTTACAAGTTTATAAAACCTTGAACTGTTTTTGGCCATATTATTTAACATTTTTAACACCATTTATTTCCTTGACTGGTTGGTTTAGACATAACTGGACAGAGAGGAATAAACTTTTTTTTAAATAAAATTTTTAGACAAAACCATTACAGATCTTCAGATGCTAAAAAATAAATTGCAGTTGATTGAGGTTGATAACAATGAAAGGCTGTAGCTTGTAATAACTAGTTGGCAGTATCTGTTGGAATTCAAATGAAACAAAAGTAAAGAGAGAAATGTGCCTTGTCTTTTATAAAAGGCCAGTTAAAAAATTACAACTTAGAGTTTATTAAGTTGTTCAAGCTATTGGAAAGGTGGCCCTGGGCATTATGTCATGACTTGTTGATTATGATAAGATTTGTCATTGATTAAACAAATGGTGTGTAGCATTTTTAGTGTCTTATATCACTATAGTAGCTTAGCTAGCTAGTTGCTACCATTGTACCCTGTCTATTGCAAGCAAGTTATTCTACGCAATTAAACGTGGGTATACTGCAAGCACACAGACTATAATATGTCTAAATAATGGACCAAAACTATATAATCATTGTTGTATTGATTCAAATTATTTCTGTAAATAAAATCTGCCAGAGTTTATAAGCTAGTTAGCTAGTTAATTAGATGGCTACATGCACTTACCTTGAAAAGTGCACCCATTCAAAATGCTTAACCCTCTGAGGTCGCCGGTCACGCCGGCATGACCAGCGTCTTTTTTTTTTTCTTATTAGTGACACTAAGACACTAAGAATACTGTGTTGATTTTGGTCACACAAATAAGTGTTATACACGAATTTGTGAGATGTCTACTTTTTTTGTGTATACTTACAATAACAAGAAAAGTGTGTGCTGTTGCAAAATAAGGGAAATAAACAGTGTGCGCATTCTTTCTTTTTTCTCTCCGAGAACTGTTTTTAAAAACATGTCACTACAATGAACTAACTCCGCGAAATCAAGACACCGGACATGAGACATATATCTATAGAAAGCTTGAAGTGTCTACTTTTAAATACAGTAAGTCATGTTAAAACCAAATATTGTTTGTAAAGTAATCAGTATGAAACCAACACTATATCTAGTTTCACAGTCTAATCTAATTATTTTTAATACGACCACGCCCACAAGCTACTTTGACTTTGTTATTACAATCGTCCACGAGCTACTTTGGCTTTGTTGATACAATCGTCCATGTGAGACGTGCGCGACATGTAAACGCCCCCAGATCAATGGCATAAGAAGCATGATGTTTTTTACATCAGATTCACTGAACGTTCATCGCGTTTTGAGGATGGCATGCTACTCCGGTGAAGAGGCCCTTCAGATGATTTTGGACAGTGAGGAAGAATTCACCTTTTCCTCTGAGGAAGATTGCAACTCAGACGATGAGAGGTTGCATTTTGAACAGCGAATTGATCCCGCCGAAGATTCTAAGGAGTAAATTATTTAATGTCATAATTCTTTGTCTGATTATATAAAACTTATATTTATTTTTAGACTATATTTATAAATAGTTTGGGCTAGCTTTTGCAGCTGGACATTGTTTTACAGTGTCTTCCAATGGTTCGTGTATAATGCTAGATGCTGAAGTGTAATATAATTAAAATTGATAAGTACTCATTGCATTTATAGCTCTTTTCTGGGTTTCAAATGTGAAACTCTCTAAATTAATTTGTAATATATTTCGTTCAGTTTTGCATTTGTTTGTGCCTAATGTTAGATGCTGAAGTAAAGATAATTAAGATTAGCCTGCTCATTGCATTTTTATAGTGCGTTTCTAGGTTTGTCATGTGAGAGGCCGACTCTATAAATTATTTTGTAATATATTTCATTTGGTTTTGGCCAACGTATCACACTGTCATGAATATATGTGTGTTTATCATGTTTTTTCACCAAGTCTATGCTAGTTTTAGCTATACAAAATACTGCCTTGTTTACAAATACCTGTCTTCGGTGTAATGTTACAAATGAGGTGTAAATGCTTGAAAGAAAAACTGCAATCTTTGTTATGCATGGCCCTGAGAGTGACTGATAATGATAATATATTGAAATATTTATAATATTTTATTATCAGTATGCATAAGTGCATGCTGGATGTTATAAGTGCACATGCATTGTTTACCCATAGTGTTTACATGGTCACAATACAGCAAGTAATACAACAAGCATTTCATAGCATTGTCTTTGTTGTGCATGACAATAATATAGTCAGTAACAATGAAAACTACAAAAATATAGTTTTTGTCAATCGTGTTATCTGTATGCTCACACTTTATATATATATATATATATATATATATTAGACAAAAAACAGGTGCTTGAATATTTTTATGTTCAAATCTGTAAAAAAATATATATATTTTTTTTTTTTATTAATTAATTTTTTTTTTTTTACTGATTTGAACATAAAAAATATTCAAGCACCTGTTTCAAAAAGAGCCAAGGCAAACAAGCTGGTAATCTACAGGCAGTCCACCCTGTCATGGACCACAGAGACTGATGCTGATACGATTCCACAGACTCTGCGATTCTGGCCTGCACAAGAAACTGGACCACAACTGAGGTCTGCTGACTCACATTCTTCCTGAGTCCATTTAAACTTTTTTTTAGTGCTCCACACTTTCACCAACACTCAGGCTTCCAAGGCAATTGCAAAGGGCCGCAAATATAAATGGACTGATGTAAGCATCAGTGAGATGTACCGCTATATTGAACTGATTTTTTACATGGCCATGGTGAAGCTGAGCGCCATCGGTGATTACTGGTGACAGAGTGGTGTTTTTTCGCTGTGCCTTTTCCAGCTACAGTTATGACAAGGGAAAGATACCGGACAATTTCTTGGAATGTGCACATGAGTCACCCAGATGCAGACAATGAGAATGACAGAAAGAGGGACACAGCTAAACATGACCGCCTTTTCAGGGTTAAACCTCTGATGGACCCTATTCGATGCTTGCAAAGCTATCATCATAGACGTACTTTAGCTGTGAATGAGAGAATGGTTGCATGTAAAGCAAACACAGGCATGAGACAGTACATGAAAACCAAGCCAACCAGGTGGGGTTTCAAATTGTTTGTTCTTGCAGACTCTTCGAATGGATACACTGTGGACTTTTCTGTGTACAAAGGTAAGAACAGCTTTCCTACAGGCCATGGACTGTCATACGATGCTGTGACATCTCTTTTGGACCATACATACTGTATCTGGGTTCTGGGTACAATGTGTACATGGACAATTTTTATACAGAAAAATTTGTTTGCAATGCGGTTTGGTGCATGTGGGACTTACAGAGACAACAGGAAGGGCTGTCCCCAGAATGCAGATAATTCACTGTCTAAAAAATCTGCCAGGGGATCCATCAGATGGATTTGGGATGGGCCTCTTGTATTTGTGAAGTGGATGAACACACAAACTGTCTGTTCTACCATGCATTCTGCTTATACTAGGGATATTGTGCAGAGAAGAGTGAAATCACAGGATACATGGATGACAAAAACATTTCCATGTCATGCACCTGTGACCGCCTACAATCAGCACATGGGGGGTGGTGACCTGTCTGATCAGCTGTTGCAGTATTACACATAAGTGGTACAGAAAGATTTTTCTACACTTTTTGGACATTGCAGCCACCGATGCATTTAATGTGCACAAAGAGCTATATGGTAAAGAGTTTATGGAACAACTTACCACAGAGCTGTGTGGTGTATCACAGAAAGCAGCACCAAAACGGACCAATAGTGACCATATACCAGTTCCAGGTATGGAGATATCCTCAGATGACAGGAATGTGGCCACTGCTGGTCGCCGTTGCTGTGTGCATTGCAAAGCAGTGCATAGTAAAAGGCATTCAACTCCATGGAAATGTCAGGCATGCAATGTTTACTTATGTCTTCAGCTGAACAGAAACTGTATTCAAGAGTGGCACAAAGATGTGTGACTGTGTTTAGGTGTGTGTGTGTGTGTGTGTGTGTGTGTGTGTGTGGTCTGTTGACCACCTCCCACTGACCACCGGGCTGCAAAGATCATCAGTGTCCCTCTCTCCTCCTTGATGCCCTGAATGTCTCGTCTCTACTTGTGTATACTAAACACAATTGGTTTTCATTGCATTATCCCCGTTTGCACTGTTTTGCCACTACATAAAACTTTTATGTAAACTAATTTTGTATAATATTTTGTAAAATGTGTTGTCTTATTTTATTTTCACATATGTAGCACTGTGGTCCTGTGAGACATTCAGTTCCTAAACACAGAGCAATTACAATAACAAAGATTTTTGAGTCTTTGAGTCTTGTCACATTGTTTCTTTAGGCTGCCTCACAGCATTCTACCTTGATGGGGGAACATTAGCCAGTGGGGGAGCGTCTTTTGTCTCTCCAGGTGTGAATTGCATAAATATTCATGGGCATTGTCACTCCCACGCATATAGCAGTGCTGACCCAAAAACTGACTTTACAAAATGTAAATCATTGTAATGTTTTCTGTGAATGAGAGAACAGAATAATTTTCACATAATTGTGAAGTAAATTTTCTGGGCTACAAGACTGGTCAAAAGTCTTATTCAGGCCCATTCAGTGTGTTTTGTTTTTTTTGGACCTTATTTCAGCTACATTTCTTTCTCCAAAACTTACTAACCACGTATAATTTTTTTTCCTAAAAAACGCAAGCATGTGCATCCATCTTTCTCACATATTAATGCAGCACAGTTTGTGCTGAAAACGAAAAGAAACATGTTGGCCAATACTATGTAGTAAGTAGCTGAAATAAGCACAAATGTCAGGGCATGTCAAAACATCTCAGGGGCCCCAAAATCATCTCAGACCCCAGAGGATTAAAAAAGAAGGATCTGCAGCCTAAATACCAAGTCGGCAGGATTCTGTTGCCCAGGTACACACAATCATCTAATCTGCATTGAAAGATCAGTGATTTTATATAGCCTGTCATTCATTCCTGTAAAATTTAACTGGTGGAATTGTTTTGTTTCTGTACTTCATGGGCAGGTGTGAGTGAAAGAGTAAACACTTACTGTATGTTTAGATTAGATAATCAATACAGTTTTGTATGATTATCATCTAAAAAGTAACAAGCTTTTATTTGAAATGTCAGAGTACAAGTACTGGTCTTTTATCCTAACATGAAGTGAGTATAAATGAAAAGTAGCACTTGTAGAAAATACTTAACTGCAAATACACGAAAAATACTAAGTATTAAATATTAAGTGCAGTAACAAAGTAGTTGTACTTCATTATTTGCTACATCGGCACACAGACTAATGTAGACCTATAGGCCATTGAAAAAATGTCTTTGTAGAAGAAACTTTCTGTGGATTATAAATGTCAGGTGTTCCACAAGATTTCTTCTGAAAAAGTTATGATGAACAGTACATATATACTGTATCTGAGCTAAATGCAGCCCTGAAATGTTTTTTTAATAAACACTAAAAAGTATTAATAACCTGCATTGTCTTTTATAGTTTCATAATTAGTTCAGTCACTAATACCAATATCAATAATCCTGATTAGAATAAAACAATTATGAATGTTAATATTAATGCTAAGTATGGGTGTTGCAAATTTTTTTTGGGAAAATAAAAAAAAAAATTTTTGAAGTTAGATGTTGAATATTGTCACGATTGTGTGTTTTTTGCAGGCGAGGCATAGGCGCAGAGGTTATGACTTTTCGGTGTTTAATTAAAGAACACAAACTCTAAACAAGAACAAACTTAACATGAGGAAGAGCTAGGATATCAAAACAGACTAGATAAACAAAACAAACCGAAAACAGCATTCCATACAGATCTGGCCATTAAGAACGCACGTTTCGAGAAAAGGGATTCCGCGACTTGCCGCGGCAAGCTGTGAAAATGCCCTTACCTGTAGGGGGCAGTCGTGTTTCAGTCTGAAGTATTGTGTGTCTACTGAAGACGAAAATGTGTTTTCTCTCTTAGGCGCCCATTGACAGCAAGCGACAGAGCTCATAAACGTGTCGAGCTCAAACTGTAAATACTGATATGT
>JAOVVA010143629.1:0-10421 GCA_028565275.1 Leiocassis micropogon | reverse complement strand
ATATATATATACATACATACACAGTATATAGTCTAGCCTGTTTATCTCAATAGCCTATTTGACAGGATGTATTTGTAATTTTAAAATATTCACTCAGTGCAGGTATGATTGATTTATTTTGCATAAGGTGTTGGGAAAATTCAGCTACTATAAACCACAAATATTATATTGCATTTCTCAAATGTACAGTTACTAATTTTAAGCTTGGAAACTTGTCTTATTCTATTGAAAGTTGTTTTCTCTATATGTGCAGTTAAGAGGACGAAAATGTAAAGCTCGAAAGGATAAAAAACAACTCTTTTTTTCTTAAAGAATCAACTGTTAATATTTTATTTCTTTCTAATCAAGGACTATAATTAGAAATACTGGAAGATGTATCAATATTTAATGCATTTAGGTATCTAAAGATACCTGCTGTTAAAATTGTCACATTATTTTGAATTTGAAAGTATTCACAATTAACACAGTTATAACTACAGTAAGTAAGGGATAAACAATTTCTTATTGGTTTTATTAAATTTTATATATATTTTTAATTATTGTTTTATTTGTCTTTGCTCCTTTTTATTATATTTATGTATATTTATAACTCATTACATATACACAGAATCATTAAAGAATGTATACGCAGAAAAATAGTATGGTGTATATTATATTATCATAATATTATCAAATTTATTAATATATTATATCTAGCAATAAATGTAGTATTTAAATATTTATGCAAGTTTTTCTTTTTCTGAACTGTATATAGATTTTTTTGTGTATATATATATGTGTATGTACGTAAAAGGCTATTTTAGTGCTAGACGGGTGCCTTAGATTTAAATAATAATAATAATAATAATAATAATAATATATACAGTGGAACCTTGGATTGTGAGTAACTCAGTTTGTGATTGTTTTGCAAAACAAGCTAAATTTTTAATAAGTTTGGACTTGTTAAACGAATGAGGTCTTGATATACGAGTACTGTAGTACACATGCACTGACAGTCACGTGATCACAACTGAGCCAATGGTTCTTCTCTCTCTTGTGCTGTGGGATTGTGGGTAATCTCATGCTCAGTCTCGGTGCGCATGCATCACTTGTATAGTCAACATCTGTGCGCGCGTGTACTGTTTACTATAACACTGTGGCCGCGAGTTTTCTTTATTTATTATGGAGGAAATATGCTTTGATATACAAGTGTTTTGATATACAAGTGTTGACAAAGACAAATTATAACTCCTTGCATCATGCAACATTCCTAAATTCTGTACATTTTGTTCAGAAATAATATTTTATTTTAATAATTGTCCATGTCATCACAATTGTTAAACCTGAATGTTAAATATGATGTATTATGGACTTTGTTATATGGTAATTATTATTATTATTATTATTATTATTATTAAGCATACTGTTTCAGACTTTTTAATGGACAGTCCAGCAGTCTGAGCAGAATCACGCAGTCTGAGCTCACACACAGGGACTCCGAGCTGTTTCCATACCAAAAGGGAGATATAATCTCTCCACCTCATCTTGGGTCCACCCTGGGGTGTGTGTACTCCGCATCGGTCACGCCTGAAACACCTACCTAGGTAGGCGTCCATGACACATCCTTATCAGATGCCTGAACCACCTCTGACGGCGTCCTTCGTTGTGGAGACTCAGGTGCTCCGCCCAGATGTCTGAACTCCTCATCTTTATCTCTCAGGCTGAGCCCAGACCCCCGGCGAAGGAAGCCATGCCAAATGTATCCACAACTTTCAGTCACTGCCACCTGCTTGTGGCCATAGGTGAGGGTCGCTCACCCGTGACCAAGCATCTGAGATACCTGAACTCATAACGGACAACTCACCCTTCTCCCAGTGAGAACCATGGCCTCAGTCTTTGAGGTGCTGACCCTCACCCCACACACACTGGAGGTCACTGCTTGATGAAAATCCTCTTGTTTCATAATATTACTAAGAAATATTCATATATTTATATATCATGGAATTTTAAGTAACAGTGAAAATGACTTTAAGCCCAGAACACCTCCAGACAGGACATGGAGATCACTGCTACAGTATAACACACACATCTGCTCATCTTCCAGCTGTTTACAACATGGCTCGGGTGAGATCTAACAGGTAAAACATCTGTACGAACAACTGGCCTTTTAGACCCGTAAACATTCTAGCACATACAGTACATACACCCTGACATTTAAAATTACGTTTGCTATTGTAATAGGATTAGAAAGAAAAGTTAAAAAGACTATAAATGTGATTACCGTATGTGTTTATTCCAAACGGGTAGACTTTAACTCACTCACTCATGAATATTATTATAATATAAATATATAATGAATATATATGAATTATGTAGCATAATGTATGATATTAAGTCTAGTGTAGTTATTAATCCTGCAGTGTAGATATTATTTTTTTTGTCTCACGTGTTATTTCAAAGTAACGTTAGTATACTGTATATAATTGATGCATATAATGAATGAATATACTGTAATAATAAATTTAATATTATGAATTATAATGCATGATATGAATTCATAGGTAAATACAGGAATATATTAATATAATGAAATATTGATGTTATATATTATAATTTATTTACAAATATAATTGATAGTTTAGATATTAATTCACTTGTGTAAATTTTACTTCTGCAGTAGAAAGGTACACTTTCTTAGAGTGTAGATATAATTTTTTTAATGCAGATGTTAATTTATTAGTATAGACATTAATTCATTAGTGTAGATGCTAATTCCACAGTGAAGGTATCAATTAGGTAACGTACAGAAAACACTGTACAAAAGGAAAGTCCCAGGAGTTCAGTCCAGATCTGAGAAAAAGGATGGTAGATATACATTCTGAGAGATTTCTAAACTACTGCAGATTCCAAGATCAGATCTACTTACTGTACACACTGTAAACACACGTATTTAGGAGGCGGAGTCACTCTCAATTTCACACTGTACTGCAGATTGTAAAAACAACAACTACAATGACAATAATGTACTTAATGACTGATTCGGTAGAATTATGCGTGTGTGTGTGTGTGTGTGTGTGTGTGTGTTCTCTGCTGTAGTAAGATTGTACCGTACTATCTCTGAAAGTGACACACTTATGTACGTCACACTGCTGAATGAGGTCATATTTCTTATCTTCTCACACACACACACACACACACACACACACACACAAACAGTAAAATCCCCACTGCCTAATTAACAGTTACAGTGTTATATGAACTCTTACAGTGATGGATTAACAGCTAGACCCTGCGATTTCTACCTGCGACATCAGATCCGACTCCACACTGCTAAGCTCTCGCTCATGTTTCGTGATGAAGGAACACCTGCAATCTTGAGTTGACCTTTACCACACTGAATGAACACCTTGAAAGGGCAGATTTTCAATGATTCCACCCCATGTGAGTGATTTTATTAATAATACCTGCTGTTTTTGTACTAAAAGGGCAGCCAGCACAATTACAGCCGGGGGCCAAAAGTTTTGAAAATGACACAAATGGTAATTTTCACGAAGTCTGCTGCTTCAGTGTGTTAGGATCTTCGTATCAGATGTTACTCTGGTGAACTGAAGTATAATTACAAGCATTTCATAAGAGTTAAAGACTTTTATTGATAATTACATTAAGTTTATGTAAAGACTGATGAGTATCTGCTGTGTTGATCTTCTTATTAAAGACCTCTGCAATTCGCTCTGGCCTGCAGTCAATTATCTTCTGGGCCACACCCTGACTGATGGCGCGGCCCATCCTTACATAATCAATGCTTGGAGTTCGTCAGAGTTTGTGTGTTTGTGTTTGTCCTCTAAGTTCTCAATGTGATTAAGGTCTGGGGAGTTTCCTGGACTGTTGATTTCCAAAATCTCCATGTTTTGTTCCCGAGACACTTAGCTCCGTCATGCTGGACATTGTTCATCACCAGACTGTACTTGGATGGTTGGGAGAAGTTTCTCTCGGAGGATGTTTTTGTACCGTCCTTTATTCATGGCCGTGTTCTTCTCTTGGCTGGGAAGCGACCTCACACATCACTGGTCTCAGGACTCTTTACTGTTGGCATGACACAGGACTGATGGTAGCGCTCACCTTTATACATTTCAAGAAAGGCAGCAACGCAGCCACTTCTCTCCAGATAAAACATTAGGGACGGTTGAATATTCTGCAAAAGGTACAGAGAGTGGACTGCAGGGGACGGGGTTGAGGCTCATTTTCCCTGATGAATCCCCTTCCCAATTGTTGCATCCAGAAAAAAGCTTTTTCAGAGAAGAAAAGGTGAGCGCTACCATCAGTCCTGTGTCATGCTAACAGTAAAGCATCCTGAGATGGTTCATGTGTGGGGGTCGCTGCTCAGCCAAGGGAGTGGGCTCACTCACAATTTCACCTAAAAACACATACCTTAGGAGATATCAAATAAATAACTGGTTTAACATTGTAGGCCTTGATAAATACATTAAAGGTGGATATTACATGTTTGCAGGAGGTTTGTGCCTCTTCATTACTGACTGAATAGTCCACAATTAGTAGAATTCCCAGTTTAGTGTGACATGGACAGCTTTGACTTGTCACTACGGCTAAACTAAACTACTAAATAGTACGCCATTATAGATACTAAATCCAACGGTTAAATCTCAGTAGTGAGTAACTGGTTCAACAGGAGGTTTGTGATGTCACCAAGAACCATCAAGAACTTTAATTTAGGACAATCCATCCCGGTCTATCTGAATTTAAACCAAAACTATGTGAGAAACCAACATTAATTCAGCTATTGATGTAACTCTGAGGTATCTGCAGTGTTTCTCTTCACGAGCCGAACACCAGCGTCTGAACACTATTATGAACTACATCGTGTCTTAGCAGGGATTAATGGCCGCTAACGGGAAAAAGATGTTATTTGTAAAAACACACTCGTCTCAAACGAGTGCTACATCAGTAACAAAGTTAATAATCTAACAAAAATAACATCTGTTAACTTTACATAACCAACTGGGTGAGTAACAGCCGAGCATTAATTACCTGAACATGCCAATCACCTATAAAAGTTCACGCTAAGACAGAACCGTGTCTGACTCGTCTGTGTCTCAGGAGCGATAGCGTGAGTAAGACTCTCTCTCCTTGAAGATAGTTTAAATGATATTCAGATTCCCCGCATAGAGCGTACACTGATAATGTTAATAAGGACGTGTGTGACGAGCGACCCGAGTGTGAATATAATCAGTTCCTAGGAAAGCGTTTCTGAGAAACGCTGAACATCTGATTGAATTTAGCTGGAAATCGAGCCTGTCGGACAAAACACACACACACACACACACACACACACACACACACACACCAGTAAAATGCTAATGGAAAGGGGAAAATATTCTCTGTGCTTTGTGTACAGGTTATGCTAGTGTACAG
Source organism: Leiocassis micropogon (assembly GCA_028565275.1). Taxonomy (NCBI): domain Eukaryota; kingdom Metazoa; phylum Chordata; class Actinopteri; order Siluriformes; family Bagridae; genus Leiocassis; species Leiocassis micropogon. The sequence goes on along the minus strand of JAOVVA010143629.1, from coordinate 5,012 downwards.
CTAATGAGCACAAAAGGTCAAAGGTCATGTCATAAATCCATATTCATTAGGTATTTTTTGTTTTTTTTCCTTTACACATAATGGCCTTATAGGGGATAAATGATTTGTTCCACTGCAAAACGAGATTAATCCATTCTGGTACTCTCTGTAAGTCCATCCTGTAGTTTTTCCTTTTTCTTTCTTTCTTTCAGTCTTTCTTTTTTTTTGGAGGGGGGGGGTATTCAAAATGTTTTACAAGCTGTTCAAAATTGTTTGTGTGTGTTTTGTTTAAATCACAAGAGTTTAAAAGGCACAAAATGCCAAACTATTATGTCAAAATTGTTCAAGTTACATATATGATTTTCCCTTTTATTTAATTTTCTTTGTCAACATAAGCATTTGTTTACTGCTGAATTTAGCCAGAAATTTGTACTTTCAAAGCTTCTAACACAAGAAAATATTGTGATTTGCAAAGAACAAAAAAAAAGGTTTGATTATAGAAATACAGTAGTCCCAGAATGGCATTTATCGCATTTTGCACCAAAACCCAAAACACTTTATAAACAAAAGACTTTATTTAAACTGTTTTTTTTTTGTTTTTTTTACATTTTCAAGCCATATTGTTTCAGTGTCATTTGTTGCTTACACACAAGAAATTGTCTCATCTCATCCCATCTCATCTCATCTCATCGTCTCGACGTCTATACTGCTTTATCCTGTATACAGGGTCATGGGAAGCCTGGAGACTTAGGGCACGAGGTGGGGGTACACCTTGGATGGGGTGCCAATCCATCTGAGGGCACACACACACACACACACTCACACTCACACACTCATTCATACACTACGGGCAATTTTGGGAACGCACTCTTAAGCACGATAGTTTTTAAGTTCTACTAGATGAATCAGTAAAACTGAGAGGAGAGAAAGAGAACAGAGAAAAGGTGGGGGAAAGACAGACAGACAGACAGTGAGAGAGAGAGAGAAGAGGGAAGAAATAGGGAGGAGAGAGAGAGAGAGAGAGAGAGGGGAGGGGGAGTGGAGACATTTTTCACTGCACCCGGTCGTCTGTTTGCAGGAAACGGAAGTATTTTTGTCCCCCACGCCTCTCACTGTCGGCTAACAGAAACGAAATGGTTCATGCAGGAGGAAAAAAGCACATCGCACAGAATCAACCTCCGTCCTCCGTCCTCTCCTCTATATCCTGCTCATCAATTCCTCTCCTCTCATTCTTGTTTTTCTCAATTCCTCTCCTCTTTTTTCCTCACCCTTTCTCTTTTCTTCTCCTCATAAACAATCATGTAGGCAGAAACATCTCATTGGCCAGAATCAACCTCTCCTTTTCTCCTCTTCTCTCTGCTCTTCTCATCTCTACGTCTCATGTTTCTTCTCCTTTCCTCTCATCTCTACCGTCTCCACTCTTTTTCTCACCTCATATTCTTACCTCTCTACCCCTCTTTTCTTCTGATTCCTCTTCTTTCCTCCTCTCCTCTCACCCACTTATGTCCTTCTCCTCCACTGTTTCCCTCTCCTCCAGTCCTCTCCTCTTTTCCTCTCCATTCCTACTATCCTTTCCTTCTTCCTCCTCCACAATCTAAATCTCTCTCTCTTCACATATAGACATGCACGTATTGAAATCAGCCCTAGATATGTGTCTGTTTTCGGAAGGCATCACCTTCCTTTCGTTCTCGTCGTCCTGTTTGTGGAGCGAGCGCTCGTACCGCTGCGTCTCCTGCAGTGAGAGAGAGAGAGAATCACAAAGGAGACGATTCAGACTCCTGCGGAGTGTAAAGCGGCTCCTCATCCACTCTCACCATCATTTATTCATTCTTCAACAAGTCAGCACTTTTAGTGCAGAGTAACTGTGTGCTGTGGGACTGTGAGTGTGTGTATACACAGAAAACACACAGCTAGGTGTGGGATGATATAATAAAAATATCATTTCAAAAGACGACTGATGTCAGCCAATAGGTAATATTTATAAAATAGATATTTGCATATTATTTAATAATATTAATATTAACGAGACAGCTTTAGGTCTTCATCTCTGACATCAACACAACTGTTTCTCATATGCATTGGCATTTCCATATCAACTGCTTATTTACAGTAGTGTTTATTTTACTAATCACGATAATAATAATTATAATAATAATAGTAATAATAATTGATGCTACAGTATGGTAGGTGGTGAGATGGTTAGCGTTGTAGCCTCGCACCTCCAGGGTCAAGTGTTCAATTCCTGCCTCTGGTCTCTGTGTGTGTGTGTGTGTGTGTGTGTGTGGAGTTTGCCCCCTCGTGCTTGGTGGGTTCCCTCCGAGTACTCCGGTTTCCTCCCACAGTCCAAAGACATCCAGATTAGTCTATTTGTTTTACCCAAATTGCCCGTAGTACGTGTGACAGTGTTTGTGTTCGTGTGCCCTGCGATGCATTGGTCCACGGTGTACTGTACCCTGCCTGGGATCGGCTCCAGGCCCACCCGCGACCCTGTACAGGATAAGCGCTATAGAGAAAGCGTGAGACAGAGTGTAATTATGGTGAAGTTCTCTGTAAGGAGCAATGTGTTACTGTGACATCAGTGTAAGGAGTCTCCAGTGCCAGCACTGTGTAACAGTCTGTAACTCTAAGTGTTCCAGAATCCTTAGGACGGAGCAGTTCACGCTGCTTTACGGTTTCTCAGTAACACAATGAGCTGAAGCTTCAGTGTAACTCTAATGGATAAAAAGTACAACGTGCTGTTCAGTAGTAAATAAATAATAATAAGATTACAGATAAATAATCACAGTTGTTACGGTCACGGTAACTCTGCTTCATCACACCATCTCTATATTGTTTCTCTGTGTTTTTCTCAGCATCTGTCTGTTGCTTTATTTGCTCTCATTCTCTCTTTTTTCTCTCGCCCTCTGCTACCTCAGCTCCCTTTTCTTTCTATGTCCTGTCTGACTTTCTGCCTCTGTCATCATTCTCTCTGCGCTGTCTCTCTTCGTCTCTTTCTCTCTCTATCCATCTGCTATATGGATCTCACTTGTCCCTGTCTCTCTCTGTTTCTATCTCTTTTCTCTGTTTTTCTCCCATCTCTCCTTGTCTGTATTTTACACCCCCCCCCCCCCTCTCTCTCTCCCTCTCGTGTGGAAGTGATTAAGCTGTGTAGATTACGGCCGTGCAGGTAAACACCATTAGCGAGTCAGCTGGCCAATCGGAGCGAGGGAGCACCACGTCCCTGATGATACGCTGACCTGCTGCGGGAGACCGAGTGGGTTTCCACAGCAACTTACTGTACCACACACACACACACACACACACACACACACACAGTGAGTGAGAGATATGAATAAAGAGGCAGAGAGAAAGAGGAAGACTCAGAGACATGATGCTTTGTTTGCTTTCCTGTCGCTAAGTGCAGGTTTAGCTTTATGCTACGTACTTAGTCATGCCTGAAATTCACAACTGTTTTAAAACACACACACACACACACACGTACTTCTTCTTTTTTCTTCTTATATTGCTAACTAACACACTTAGCATGCTAGTGAGCTAATACACCTAATACACACACACACACACACACACACACACAGTTAACACACATTAGCTGTACAGCCAAATACACAGAGCTCACTTAAAAGCTACAATTGGAAACTAGGGTTAGGGTTTAGGGTTAGGGTTAGGGTTTAGAGTTAGGGTTAACCCTAGCGCTAATCATGTTCTTAATAAGGATCTGCCCATAGCTGACATGTTAACTTTACTCAAATTTAGTTTATTTGTATTGTAATTACATTTTTAAACGTAAAATTTACCATAACCGTATGCAGTGTAGTATATTAGAGCACACTATTTACTAGTTTACTGCACATTTTTAGCAGTGCTCCTAAAGTTAACACTTAACAAGGCACCTACTTGCGAACGTATTCACATCCCTTAAACTCTACAACCACAACTGTAAATGTATTTTATTGGGATTTTATGTGATGGACCAACACAAAGTGGACGTAAAATGAAAAATGATTTACATTCTTTTTTGTTTACAAATTATTATCTGAAAAGTGTGCCATGCATTTGTATTCACCCCCCTGAGTCAATACTTTGTAGAACCAGTTTTCGCTGCAGGTGCAGCCGCAGGTCCTTTGGGGCGTGTCTCTACCAGCTTTGTACATCTAGAGAGTGAAATTTTTACTTGTTCTTTTTTGCAAAATAGCTCAAGTTCAGTTAGGTTGGATGGAGAGCGCCTGTGAACAGCAATTTTCAGGTCTTTCCACAGATTCTCAATTGTATTTAGGTCTGGACTTTGGCTGGGCCGTTCTAACACATACTGTAAATATGCTCCAATCTAAACCATTCCATTGTAGCTCTGGCTGTGTGTTTAGGGTCGTTGTCCTGCTGGAACATGAAGCTCAGCCTCAGTCTTTTTTTCAAGTCTCCAGTCTCAAGACTCTAACAGGTTTTCTTCTAAGATCACACTGTATTTGGCTCCATCCATCTTCCAATCAACTCTGACCAGCTGTCCCTGCTGAAGAAAAGCATCTCCACAACATGATGTTGCCACCACCATGTAAAGTGTTAGTTTTCCGCCACACATACTGTAGCGTTTTGCATTTAGACCAAAAAGTTAATTTTTGGTCTCTTCTAACCGGAGCACCTTCTTCCACATGTTTTCTTCCACATGTCCCCACATGGCTTGTCACAAACTGCGAATGGGACTTCTTATGGGTTTCTTTCAACAATGGCTTGGTAGGTTTGCAGTGGTGCCGTACTCTTTCCATTTTCAGATGATGGCTTGAACAGCGCACAGTGAGATTTTCAAAGCTTAGGATATTTATTTATAACCTGACCCTGCTTTAAACTTCTCCCCAACTTTATCCCTGAACTGTCTGGTGTGTTCCTCAGACTTGATGCTGTTTGTTCACTAATGTTCTCTAACAAACCTCTGAGGGCTTCACAGTACAGCTGTATTTATACTGATTTAATTACACACAGACGGACTCTATTTACTAATTAGGTGACTTCTGAAGGCGATTGGTTATTTGCTTTTATAT
>JAOVVA010143608.1:0-10421 GCA_028565275.1 Leiocassis micropogon | reverse complement strand
CCCTTTGATTTACGGCTCCCGTCTCTCGTCCTTTTGGTTTCATTTTGCCTCGCTGCTTGTTTTCCCGGTTTTGACCTTGCGCTTTCCTTCTGACTACGGCTCTCGCTTCGTGTTTTGTTTTGACGCTTCGCTGATGGACTCATGGCATTCGACCCTCGCTCACGCTTCCGACCACGCCCCCACATCTCGATACAGTCATTATCCGCGCTTGGATTCATAATGTTCTGCCCCGCGCCCGTGACACTTCTTTAGTACTTTGCCCTCACTTTCTTTATTTTTATACATAACAGCATGTCATAAGACACTGAGCCATTGGATGAGTCTGAGTTGTGTTATGATGGTGATAATAATGATAGATTCATGTTTGTGTCTGTCACAGGGTTCATTTAAGTGTGGCCAGTGTAAAGTAGGTTTTGTGGGCAATCAGACATCAGGCTGTTTCCTCAGGAGAGGATGTGCTCTACTCGGCTATGATCCCTGCGACGTCAATGCTCACTGTGTGATGGAGCGCAGCAGCGATATCTCCTGTGTGGTGAGAACTCTCACCGCATTTCAGACACTGAGAACCTAAACACAGCTAACGAGGATTTAAAAAAAAATTTAGTGTTACTTTCCATATTGCACTGTGAGTCACATTTTTATAAAGCTCTTTATAAGACTAAGGAGACAACTAATGGAGATTTCTGAAATTATTGGAACTGGGTTAAGAACTGTCCAATGGACTATTAAAATCCACAAAACTGCACAAATAAAATGTTTTGAGACAAAAAAAACCCCCAACAAAACATTGATTATGATCAGAGATCACTTGAATGCCTGACTTGGTTGCATGATAAAAAGTGGACAATCAGAGCTAGGATTAACAGTGAAAGTAACTCACAGGATTGGGATTAAACAGCTGTGTGTCCACAAGAAAACTTGTTACTGAGACTCATTTGAAAAAGGTTTCAGTTTGCTAGGAATCATAAAGATTGGATTTTGGGGCAATGAAAAAGGTCATGTGATCTGATGAGTACTATTCAAGAGTGATGGATGTGTCAGGGTAAAAAGGGAAGCACATGAAGCGATGCACCCATCATGCATAGTGTCCACTGTACAAGCCTCTGGAGACAGTGTTATAATCTAGTGTTGATTCAGTTGCTCAGGTCGAGACTCAGCAACCTTATGTGGCAATAAAATGAAGTCAGCTGACGACCTGAATGTACTGAATGACCAGTTTATCACATCTATGGAGTTTTCTTTCCTGATGGTACGGCTGTATTCCGGGAATCAGATTGTGAAAGAGTGGTTCTGGGATAATGAAAGGTGAAAGTGGTCCATCGGCATATCTTCCTGGGTAATTTCATCATGTGTGTAGAGAGCACTATAGATCGCATTAATACAATATCATATTATTATACTTGTTTCTGAAAACATGTCTGAAACATAGTTCTGAAAATATATTTACCAGGGAATGGTTATAAATAAATACCTCTTTTATTAAAAAAAACTAAAGAGGGCATTAGTTATAGAAATAACCAAGAGACAAGGTATCTCACCACATGATGCTCCCACCAGCATGCTTCACTGTACAGACCATGTGTAATACTATAAAATATGAACAAGAATAATTAACAGTGGTCTGTGGGATTTTCAAAGATTGGGACATAAAGCATTGTATATAACCAAAAACAACATAGTATCTTGATTAGATGTGGTTAATTTAAACTTGTTTCATTTTTATGAAAGATTGCAAAATTACAGCATATGGAAAATATTTAGTCAGTTATTTTATCCCAGGAGACATAGGGCCCAAGGTGGGGTACACCCTTCTCGAGGTGGGAATTGAACCCGGAACCTGGACAACTGTGCTAACCAGTACGCCACTGTGCCACCCAAATGCCGCTGTCTTTTTATTTAACTGTACTTGTATTTGTCACTTTCATTAAACTTTCTAATTTGTGTTACATTATTCCAGTTTATTTTTAAAGTTCACTATTTCTGTTGACTTTATCTAATACACAAATGGTACTTTGTGTCTCCCGTCAGTGTAACGTGGGATTTGCAGGCAATGGAAACATCTGTGGTGTTGACTCTGACCTCGATGGCTATCCTGATGAACCACTTCCCTGCATTGATAATGATAAACACTGCAGAGCGGTCTGTTCGTTTTTTGTTTTTTTTAATCTCATGATTCCCCCTTGTGTTAATTTCTCATTTTTTTAAATAAAATCTTTTCTTCTGGTTTATGGATGACTCTTACAGGATAACTGTGGCTCCACACCAAACTCAGGGCAGGAGGACACGGACGGTGATGGTGTTGGAGATCAGTGTGATGAAGATGCAGACGAAGATGGAATAAAGAACATGGAGGTTTTTTTTCAAAATGTTTAGTGATAATGATATAATGTATAATAAGAATGAGAAAATTTTAATGTTGTAGAGTTTAGCGCAGAGAAAGACGCTGTTGTATTATTGCAGGATAATTGCCGCCTGGTGCCCAATAAGGACCAGCAAAACTCTGACTCAGACTCATACGGTGATGCGTGTGATAACTGTCCAAACGTCTCTAATGGAGATCAGCTGGACACAGATGGTAATGGTGTGGGAGACAGCTGTGATAATGACATTGATGGAGACGGTATGCATCACACACCATGACACACTGTCTCATGACCAACTCTTATGCCACAACTCTTATGGTGTAGGGCAGTGATAAGGTCATAGATTACTGGGTTACTGTTTAGAAGGTCGGGGTTCAAGCCCCAAAACTGGCAAGTTGCCACTGTTGAGCAAGGCCCTTAACCCTATCTGCTCCCAGGGCACAGTAACCTGGCTGACCCTGCACTCTGATCGCAACTTTCTAACTGCGATATACTGTCACTGTGGCGACCCCTTGTTGGGAGTAGGCCAAAGACATAAAATTTTCTTCATTTAATACCCTTTATAAGGAGAGCAAAGAATAATCTTTACAAATCAGTATGATTGTCTTTAAAATGCTGTATAATCATCTTTGATTATATATTTTTTCTACAGGAATTCCTAACATGCTGGATAACTGCCCAAAAATCCCCAACGCCATGCAGATGGACAGGGACGATGATGGAGTCGGAGACGCATGTGACAGCTGTCCTGAGGTCAATGACCCGACTCAGGTTTGTGCCTTCTCATATTAACTCATATGTTCTCATAAACACTCATATGTTCTCATAAACACTGGTGTAGTGGTTAGTACTGTTGCCTTGCACCTCCAGGGTCTGGGTTTGATTCCCACGTCTGGCCTGTGTGCATGGAGTTTTTTTGTTCTCCACGTGCTTGGTTGGTTTCCTCCGGGTACTCTGGTTTCCTCCCACAGTCCAAAGACATGCAGATTAGATTATCTGGCATTCCCAAATTTCCGTAGTGTGGAATCTGCGATGGATTGGCAGCCCATCTTGTGTCCTAAGGATAGGCTCCAGGCCCTCTGTGACCCTGTATACAGCATAAGGTGGTATAGACTATGTGTCTAAGTGAGTGAATTCTGGATTCTGAATGGTCATAAGGTGTTGATTTACTTCCTGTAACAGCAGCTCTGACTGCAAATCACAGGTTTCTATCAATGCGCTTGTTCTGATACTTTCTCAGTTTTTTTGGCAATAATTTGTAAGGAGTTGTAAAGTGGATACTGGGACTTGTAGAACAGATGTATGTCTAAGGGTTAAAAAAGTTAGAGTCCATCATGGATGCTCTACAACATACAAATCTATTTTTGACAAATTTGCTTCATCACATTATCTCCTCATTGATCCAAGCATGCATCCAAGTGTTTCAGATAGACATCTGTACATCCTTCCATTCTCTCTACCACTTACCCTGTGTAGGGTCATGGCCCTGTGCCTGCAGCCTTTCCCTAAGGCCCAGGGAACTCAGGGCACAACTAATTGCAGGCCACAAGCTCACACACATACACACTTATTAACCTAGACATACAGTATGGTAAATGAAAAAACACCACAAAAAGCCTAAATAACAAGCTTGAGACCTGTGGGAGGAAACCAGAGTATCTGGAGGAACCCAATGAACAGGGAGAACATGCAAACTTAAAACACACACACACACACACACACACACACACACACACACAGAGCTAAGGACGAGATTTGAACGCCCACCCTGGGGGTGTGAGGCAGCGGTGCTGATCAATAAGTCACCAGGACGCCTATGAAACCAGGACATATTGTGAAACTGAATCTTCAATAGTACATAGTGGAGAAGAAATAAACACTTTCTCTGTTTGTAGTCAGATGTTGATAACGACTTGGTGGGAGACGTCTGTGACACCAACCAGGACACGTGAGTTTCCTGCTATTTCACTACTTTAAAGCCAGTCATATTATTTTTAAAAACGTGATGTAATGGAGTGACGTGAGTACAAATATTCCATTAATGAAAGCACTAGGACACGTGACCTGTTTGCTCCAACGCTTAAAGTGTAATGTGTGTAACAGCGTAACAGGTTTTGTGATGTTCTGTACCGTGTAGGGATGGTGACGGTCTCCAGGATACGAGGGACAACTGTCCTGACATCCCCAACAGCTCCCAGGTGGACTCGGATAATGACGGGATTGGAGACGAGTGTGACGATGACGATGACAACGATGGCGTTCCAGACACCGGACCTGATAACTGCAGACTCGTACCAAACCCTAACCAGAAAGACTCGGACGGTACACACACATCTTCCATCTACACACATGCACTCATCTCACAATACACACAAATATACATACAGTACACTCATCTTACAACACACACACACACACGCACACACACACACATGCGCACACAAATACTGTATACACATACAGTTATTTTACAACACACACATATTATACCACACACACAAACACACACACATCTCACATCACACACAACTATACACACATACACTCATCTTACAACACACACATAAGTAACACCACACACACACACACACACACACACACACACACACAAACACACACAGGCTTACAGACATCGCAAACACACTATTATACACATCTCACAACACACTCATATCTTACACCACACACACCTTTAATAACGTCACAACACAAAGCTTTAAAGAAGGAGTGAAGACAAATAAGCAAAGAAAGAAACAAAGAAGTGAAAAGAAGTAAAAGTTTAAGCAATTATAAAGAAAATGAAAAAAGAAAGAAGGTTTAGTTAGAAAAAGAAAAATTAAGAAAAAATGAAAGAAAGAAAGAAAGAAAGAAAGAACAATGTTAATGTTGTGATTGTTTTTTCAGTAGATTATGCTCAGTAAATATTCCTGCACTTTTTTCCCTCTCTCCTTCTTCTCCCTAGCTGACGGAGTGGGTGACGTGTGTGAGAACGACTTTGATAATGACAAAGTGAGCGACGCGATGGATGCCTGTCCCGAAAACGGTGACATCACCATGACAGACTTCCGCGCCTTCCAGACGATCATCCTGGACCCACACGGGGATTCCCAGATCGACCCCAACTGGGTGGTGCTGAATCGGGTGAGCTCTCGGCTTCATCACAGTCCCAGCAGAAAGACTCATGCTTTATAGATTGATCTGGTGTTAATCTGTTTACCTGCATGGTCATGTTCATGTTCATGTTCATCTGTAGGGGATGGAGATCATACAGACCATGAATAGTGACCCTGGTCTGGCTGTGGGTAAGACTCCTGTATACTCTTTATTATATGTACTGTACGTTTACACATGTGCCTTGATGCTCTGTTTGCTGCTTTACAGTGATTATGGTGTCCTGTTGACATGTTGGTTTCCTCCAGGCTACCCAGCGTTCAACGGCGTTGATTTTGAGGGCACGTTCCACGTGAACACAATGACTGATGATGATTACGTGGGCTTCATCTTCGCCTACCAGGACTCGTCCAGCTTCTACGTGGTGATGTGGAAGCAGACAGAACAGACGTACTGGCAAAACCAGCCCTTCACTGCACTGGCTGAACCTGGTCTGCAGCTGAAGGTGAGCATTTAAAACAGCAAAAAAAATAGTGGTGCAGTAGAATATAGCAAAGGATAACAGATCTGAAATTGTCCATGCTGTAAGTGACCCCCGTATGATAATAAGTACTGCCTTTATGACATAAAGTTTAGGACTGAAATAATTTTTCAATACTTTGAAAATATAATAAGAAATTTGAAGCATGTGTTTAATGTCTCTCCCTGCATCCGTCAATCAGGCAGTGAAGTCTCGCACAGGTCCAGGTGAATATCTCCGTAATGCTCTGTGGCACACCGGCAACACACAGGAAGAGGCGACGCTGCTCTGGAAGGATCCGAGGAATGTGGGATGGAGAGATAAAACATCGTACCGCTGGAGCCTCAGCCATCGACCGCAGGTCGGCTACATCAGGTAGAAATTACAAATTATAATTTTAAGGAATTTCAATTATAAACAAGTCCAGCCAACAAATCACATAAAAAGTCCAACTAACAAAAAATATATATATATGTTCAACTACTAAATTAAACAAGTCCGACTAAAAAAACAAACAAATAAACAAGTCCAGCCAACAAATCATATAAAAAATCCAGCTAATAAATCAAATCAATATGTTCAACTAACAAGTTAAACAAGTCCAACTAAAAAAAAAAACAATTAAACAGGTCCAGCCTACAAATAACATAAACAAGTCAGAAAAACAAAATCCTACACGCAAATCAAATAAGCAGATAAAATAAGCGAGTACAATAAGTAAGTGCTACAAATAAATCAAAGTTGAACTAAAACACAAATCCAATAATCAAACAAATTAAACAAATCAATAAAGTCCAACAAACAAATCAAAAACAACCCCAATAAACAAATCAAATAAACAATCTATCTAATTAATTAAATAAACAGGTTCAACAAAAAATAAATAAATAAATAAATAAACTAAGCCAACAAACAAGTCACATAAACAAGTCCAAAAACAAGTCCAAAAAGGAGTCCTACAAGCAAATCCAATAATCAGATGTAAAAAGCAATAAACTAAGCCAACAAACAAATTTCATAAACAAGTCCAACAAATTGAAATAAACAAACCAAATAAACAAGTCAAACAAAATATAGCATAAAGTATAAAGAAGTCAAACAAATAAACCAAACAATCAAATAAACAAAACAAATAAAGAAGTCAAATCTACAAGTGCAAAAAGTTGAAAAATAACTGAAATAAACAATTTGAACCATCAAATTTAATAAACAAGTCTAAAATGCATGTTAAATAAGCAAAGCAAATAAACTAACTAGTAACTGAAACATGCCTTTGTGATGTAAATTACATTACCTATTCTTTTTGTGTGTGTGTGTGTGTGTGTGTGTGTGTTTTCAGAATTCGTCTGTATGAAGGTACTGCTCTGGTCGCAGACTCTGGCGTGGTGATTGACACCTTGATGAGGGGAGGACGTCTGGGTGTTTTCTGCTTCTCACAGGAGAACATTATCTGGTCTAATCTGGGCTATCGCTGTAATGGTGAGTAACTCATACTGAAACTTCACGATGTATAAATTTAACCTACAGTATATAAATAGTTTTATATAATTACAGTAGCTTAATGCATAACGCACAAATGAATAATACACCTCTTTCTTCTGTCTTTTAAGATTTGTTAATATTTCTGATACTGTAATCTTTTCATTTTTAAATGTGTGTGTGTGTGTGTGTGTGTGTGTGTGTGTGTGTGTGTTTTCTCCAGATACAATTCCAGATGATTTTTACCTCCACCACAAACAGATGAACATCAGGATGGAAGCGTAGGCGAGTGGCTGCATCTTTAATCACTGCATCATGCAACCTGACGTCACTGCAGTCTACAGTGTGTGTCTGTGTGTGTGTGTGTGTGTGTATGTGTGTGTGTGTGTCTGGAAAGGATTTTTTTTTCTAAGCCAATGATTGTCTCTTACCTACCTGTTTGTAGTTAGTGTGTTGATGTGATAATTAATTAATGTTACAAGATGAAAACTACTAGAAATACATGCCAACTTGATAAATACGCTGAGCAACACTCTGTTAGATAACATGAAAAGCACCTTTAAATAATCCATATTCTGTGCATTTACAAACTAGAAATTAGAGATGGTAAGAAAAAATCGATTCAGTGATTTATTTGTGTGGAAATCAAATTTTTTTTTATACATTTGCCTTTTTTATTTTAAAATGTTGCAGGTCCTCTGTGATCACACATTCGCAGGCAGCACAGCATCTTGTTTAGTAGGAGCAAATTATTTGCTGAGTTTGTTTAGAATTGCGACAAAATCTAAAAAAAAAAGTTAAATATCTAATTGGGATATTAAATAAAATCTTGATATTTACAGAACCGCAATACAAATCGAATCAGGACCCGGGTATCGTGATGATATCATATTGGGAGGTCTCTGGTGATTCCCATCCCTACTTGAAATGTCCTCTGACCTACAGGCCCGCCCTCTTTCTGTGCTAAACCAATGAAATAGTAGGATTTGCTTTTGAAAATACGATAGAATGACACAGATGAGAAGTAACACATTGTTGACTCGTCATCTCACTTAAATAAGTTTCCCTAAAGTAGTGAAATTATTTTTTAGAATTGAATTTGAAATGTTTAATAAGTGTAAGCATGGGAGTATTACACACTGTAGAGCTGTTTCTGTCTTACAGGTGAACTTATAACAGAAATTTACACTATTGTGTTTGTGTGCTCTGATGGTGCTAAGTCAACCTACTCCTCAATGTGTGTGTGTGTGTGTGTGTGTGTGTGTGTTTGAGATATTCTCATGTTATGGTTTCTTCAATTGAAATTAATAAGACTTTTATAAATAAACGTTTATAAATAAAAGTTAAATAAAATACTATTAATGCTTGTCTACATTCATATTGCAAAGTATATAAGGAATAAAACAAAAGGGGGCGGGGTCTGTGTGCATGGAGTTTGCATGTGCTAGGTGGGTTTCGTCCATGTAGTCTGGTTTCCACGTCTAGTCCAAAAACATGCAGATCGGGCTAGTTGGCGATCCTAAATTGCTGGCAATGTGCCTTCCGTGACCCCGTATACATAATAAATTGTTATAGATCATGAGTGGGTGAGTTAGTGAATAAAACACAAGGTGGCTGTTCCTTCAAAGTAAAATATTCAGTGAGGCTGTGGTGTGATTCAGCTCGATGCAAAGCTTAAACATCGTTACTGTTAAAAGCTGAAGTGCTTTAATCCTCTCAAGGTTTCTTCCTATTGCCATCCAGGGAGGTTTTTTGCCACCGTCACCCTCAGTTTAATCATCAGGGACTGTCTAATCATTTTGATTCATAAACATATTTCACATTTCTTATGCATTCCATAATTTTCTTTTGATTGTGTAAAGCTGCTTTTCGACAATGACAATTGTTAAAAGTGCTATATAAATAAAATTGAAATTTAATTGAATTTTATTCCTTTTACACTATAGCAATTTGTCAGTACAATATTTTATTAGATTTTATTAATACTATGTTAGACCAGCCTGTACCACTAGAGGGAGGTAGACAAAGGTTGAATGATATCTAATCAATGGTGATGAGGTTCACCTGTGGGTGAGTGTATTTAAGGAGAGCTTTACTGATTTAGTGTGCAGATTTTAGTCCTTCTTGCTATATGTTGGTGAGGATAGAGGTTTTGTAATCCTGAATAGTTAGTTCCTTTAGTTAGTCTGTGATCCTTAATTATTTTTTACTTGCCTTCCAATGAGCTTCTTTCCTTTTGCTATTATCAGCCAAATATTACATTTCAGACTTTTCCCCTTATTTTCTCCAAGTGAAAGAATAACCACAGGCTCCTGTTGAAATTAACAAATGATTGTAAAGTGACAGCAATGAAAAGTAGTGTAGGTGTTATGATTGCTGTGATAAATCTGCACATGTACACATGCCTTTGTCATAGGGCACAGTGGTATTACTAAAGAGCACTACAACTCTGATCAGAATCAGAAGTGAGTCAGAATAAAGTAATAAAGGCCTATGAGCAAGGAGAACGTCCATGAATGTTAAATAAATGATTACATTATGTATTTTTTTTATGATTTGTCTTCTGCTACTGTTTAATAAGCATCTGCAATGCAACTCTTTATATGTCTGTATTCTGTAGGAAATCACTGAACGAGGGTAAAAAGCGCAAGATGCTGTGATGTAATCTGGCACATAACTGCTCATAACTTCACTTTTCCTCAACATTTTGATTTCATTTATGGTGCAGATTTAACTTGAGGCAAATACAGAAGGACTGGCAAAGTTAAATTTTGAGCTGGACAGACATACATAGAGAAATGTTCCTGAGACTGCTTCTGGTACCTCCAATATACGAGTTCAGACTAAAGACAAAACATTTTTTAAAATATAAATTCAATTCAATTTTATTTGTATAGCGCTTTTAGCAATTGTCATTGTCCCAAAGCAGCTTTACACAATCAAAAGAA
>JAOVVA010143567.1:0-10422 GCA_028565275.1 Leiocassis micropogon | reverse complement strand
TTTTTAACGAGAATATCGCGTACAACTGGTTGAAGTTTAAGCGTGAATGGTGCATATATTGCAACGCAAGTCCCTCTGCTGCAACGAAAAAAGTGCAAGCGTACACATTTCTCAACCTTGCCGGTCCCGATGCCCAAGATAAATATGACACATTCACTTTCAAGGTAGGGGAAGATCCTGAGGATGCAGACATACTGGTAAAGAAATTTGAGGAAGTCTGCTTGCCTGTAAAGAATGTAATTATGAACAGACACGCATTCAATACAATGAACCAGAAGCTACATGAAACAGTACAGTCATATGTAGCCACGTTAAAAACGCTAGCTGCAAAATGCAACTTTGGCACGTTACATGATGAACTGATACGAGATCGATAGGTGTGTGGCATTTACAATGACAACATCCGCACACAGCTGCTGAAAAAAAATCTAACTCTGAGCCCAGCAATTGAAATGTGCATGCTACAAGTCTAAAAAAGGAAATAAAAATAGATAAGAGATAAAAAAAAAGCAGACACCAGAGAACTAAACAAGGAAAGTTAATTCTGTGCTGTGCAGCTTTCTACATGCTCCAACTGTGGGGGCCAACATACATCTGACCGCAGCAGCTGTCCAGCATTTAACAACCCTGCAATGCATGTGGAAAATGGAACCACTTCTCTGAATGCTGCAGATCAAGTATAACACGCACATACAACAGACAAGGACAAGGTACATCTCATTCAAAAAGAGCACCCCACACCATACACGGGGTCGGACAAATACATGAATAAGTGAACTTGATGCACAGATTGCTTGTGAACCAGCAGACTTATTTTACTGTGAAAGTGTAGAGGTACCAGCTGACAGAGGAGAGATATTTCCCATCCTGTTTACTTCTAACACAAGGAAGTAGCTCAAGGTGAAGATCGACACTGGAGCCCGGTGCAATGTACTGTCCAGAGATGTTCTCCAAGTCATCGACCCGGGTGCACAGGTAGACCACAGCCATGTAATCAACCTTGTAGCTTATAGTGGTCAGATTATAAGAACTTTGGGTGTTACTAATATAGGCTTCACATGCGGGACACTACAGTTTCATATTGTTGATGGTAATGTAACGGTGCTCTCCAGCAGGGGGGGCCTGAACTTAAAGAGTACAAAGATCTCTTTGATTGCAGCACTTGTAGGCAAACTGCCTGTAGTTTATCATATGCGCCTAGACCCCACAGTGCACCCAACAATATGTGCTCCAAGAAGAGTGCCGTTGGCAATGAAAGACAAAATAATCAATGAACTCAACAGGATGACCAAACTGGGAGTCATTAGACCAATTCAAGAGCCCACAGAGTCGGTGTCCTCTATGGTGGCAACATGTAAAAAAGATGGACTATGAAAAAAAAGACTATGCATTGACCCTGTCTACCTCAATAAAGCCCTCCTTAAACTGCACCATCCCATGAAGACAATAGAACAGGTGATCGCCGACATGCCAGATTCTGGCAGGTGCCACTCAGTGAGGAATCATCAAAGCTGACCACGTTCCGGACCCCTGTGGGCCGATATGCCTTTCTCCGCATGCCCTATGAGATATCTACGGGTAGTAAAGCCTTCCAAAGGTGTATGGAACAGCTCTTTGAAGGACAGCCAATCGTTGTCTAAGACATCCTTGTTTGGGGCAGCACAAGAGAGGAGCATGATATGCATCTCCGGCAGGTCATGGACAGAATAGGTGCTGTAAATCTCAAGCTAAACCATGATGAATGCCGTTTCCGCCATATGTGGGTCACCTCCTAACTGACCGGGGGATAAAGCCTGACCCAACGAAAACGGATGCAGTCCATTCTATGCCCTGCAGACAAGCATGGTGTTCAAAGGTTCTTGACTAGAACCTTACGAAAGTAGTAGTTACGAAAAGTGTGGTGAAAGAAATAAAAAGGAGCTCGGTGCTACAGAAGTGTTGGTCATTTTGTCTACACACATCTACAATACTGTTGCTATTTGTGTTAAGAGCAGTTTAATAAAACAGGTTCAAAAGTTATAAGTTAATTTTTTTATGTGTAATTTTATATGTATTTAATAAACTTAATTCATTAATCTTGTGTTTTATTTCAGTTAGGAAATGTTGCTAATGTTTGATGTGGTTTGTCTTTTTATCCCACAGAGAGGATTATTCCTGCATTTGTTACATCTTGATTGGATTGTTATATAATGTCTTATTGACTCGTCTTGGAGAAGGATCTCTTCTTACAAACACTAGACTAAAGAATCACATTCACCCAGTGTTTGTGTCTCTCGACTGGCTGCCAGGGGAATTCAGAACTAATTTTAAATGATTGATTCTTCCTTATTAGACTTTACATAATGACACTCCTATATGTATTTGTGATTTTTTTTTTACCCTTATGCAGGTGGCGGGCCACTGAGATAATAATTTCAGTTTGTTGTTTGTAGTCGTTTCTTGTTATTTCATGGTGTTTTATCTTTTTTATTTTAATATTAAAATGTAACACATTTTGCCTTCTGTTTAGAAAAGTTCTCTCTAAATAAAGTTTTTCTTTACCTACACACTTACTGTACTTTGAAGTGACTCCTTATTCATTTAACTGAAGCAGCCTCTTTAACAAATAAACCTCTTGTGTTTTAGCTGTATGTACTGTATAAGATAAAGTTTGAAATCCACAACACTAAAAGAGAATTGTTGAAGTAAATGTTTCTGGTTTCTGGTTCTTCTAGGACACCACCATTGTTATGTATACATTGTTACATCTGTTCTGTGTTTTTACATCTGCTGAACCAGTGTTACTGTTCATGTTTTTGTTTTTTTAATAAGACAGAGACAATCTCAGCAGTCAGGGATTTGTTTCCCGCTTTATAAATGCTTGATATTAGAGAAAAGCAAAAAGAAAGAACAACTATTAGCAGTAATGCTATAAATAAATTCTCTTTTGAGATTGTGTTTTTGCTAAATTGTGTTAAGGGCCATTTGTTCAATGTTATCCCAACGTAATGTACTTAACACTGGTCTAATGTCATTTCATCACAATAATTCTTTCAAAAAAAAAATTAAATACCAACAATGTCCTGTTGCCAAAGTAATCAGCGTTGCCAAATCAACACTGTCACAATGTTTTCACAACCAACATTTCCTGCTGGATATGTTTCTCCAAGTTCATGTAAAATTCTCCAAGTTTAGTAAATTTCTTATACACCTGATGATTTCATAGGTTAAATGCTTCTTTTTTTTTCAACCACAGAACTCATGTGCAGTGTGATTGCATGCATCCATTTCACTTTAACTAAGAACTTACACTCACACCCTGTGTTTCATCTGCTTCTGATCACCAGCTGCTTTCACACACCTCTTTCTATTCTTTAATGTGTAAGAAAAAAAATGTCCAAATACTAACAAATGTTGTTGTTGTTCTTAGTCTTTTGCTGCTCCTGTCCAGGTGTCGCCACAATGGACCAAACAACCTGCACATAATAAAACTGTAAAAAAAAAAAAAAAAAAAGGCAAGACTAAGATGAGAGCATTTTAAAGGCTCAGGACCTTTGCAGGTCTTTTGAGTTAATTAGCTGATTGGAGTGTGACACCATACGTCTCCAATATTTAACTTTTTGACAATATTCTAATTTTCTGAGATACTGAATTTTGTGTTTTCATTAGCTGTAAGCCACAATCATCAAAATTAAAAGAAATAAACTATTGAAATAAAACATATTTCCTATATTCCGGTAACAACATAAATGTACACATTTTAAAATTAACAATGATGTTGGCTCTACCTGAGATATCTGACAAACAAAATGCAAAGTTTAATGCCTGAAGCCTCCACCATCGTCACGTCTTTTTATTAAATCGGTAATTGACCAATGCTGTGTTGTCAGCCTGGATCCATGCTCCTGAGTTTTAGAGTTTTGAGTTTTGAGGTTTCCTACAAAATTGAAATATTTTAAAAAGTAAGATTACATTAATTAGTTTCTACAGCATTGCATTACTTTTACACAGCTTCTGACCATGCTTTTATTATAATATTTTATATTATAATACATTTCAACGCTTTAAATAAAGAACTGAGTGACAGCAGGGTATCAGAATCCTGTATGAAGATTCACCTGGTGTGTAAGCTCTGATATGAGCACACTGAAGTGTTTATTCTTTATTTGTTTTGTTCTTTAGATGCTGTTGCCATGGTGACTGTGGAGCCAGTAATGTACTGTATGCTGCTGATGGCTTATACATTTTTCTGAATGAAATGCCAATGTGTGTGGTTTGGGTGTGTTTTATCAGACAAATTTAAAGCATTAAATATTTGTAATTGTCAGTTCTCTCTCTCTGTGTCTCTCTGACATACACATTGCTCTTAGAAATGAGGAAATATTCTATTGTAGTTTCATGGAGGGTGTTGTTGAGAGAGAATAAAGGATTCGATGCAGCTAACAAAGTAACTTAAGTTTGAAATATTTTTTTGATTGTTTGAATGATTCGCTGATTTTTAAATGAGAATAACGAAGGTTAAAATTTTGAGAGGAGAAGTCTGAAGATGCTCTGTAGGGCTATTGCAGCAGGTACAAGAGAGCTGTCGCCTCATCCTCAAGCTGGGGCATCACCTGCAGGGAGAAACATAGTTCAAGATCAAATATACAACAGGACTCAGACACAGAACCAATGATGTAGATAGCACTCTCAATAAATGTGAAATCTAAGGTTCATGGTTACCCACAACTCTAACGAATCTGTGGTGATGGACATCAAAAGCAGCTGCCAGTCTGTAGGTTATTTCTGTATTAATGACCTTTTATGATTTTAATTTTAGAGCCAATAGGAACCCAAACTCTGCTATGTGTGTGTGTGTGTGTGTGTGTGTGTGTGTGTGTGTGTGTGTGTGTGTTAAATTATGAGTGTGCTTATTTTGATGTGTCCTCAAATACGCATTCCTTATTGAGGGAGACACTTATCACATGCAGCACACACACACACACACACACACATCTCTCCCGTATTTGTTACTGTGTGTTTTGTGTCTCTTTCTCTTCAGCTCTGAGTGTCAGCTGTGTTTCCAACTCAGATATTACAATAAAATAATCCATGCATTAAAATGATTCGACATTATTGTAATTAGTAGTAAAAGTAAAATAAAGGTAGAGTACAGGTTTATAGGCGCAAGATGTACGTATTTTAAACAGCGCGCGTGCTGGGGGGGCGGGGTGATGTCAGGAGAAACGAAAGTAAAAATGCGCGTGACGTTACAGCGCGAGACAAAGCGGAGTTAATGTTGTTACGGTTATAAAGTTTACACGGTGAGTTTTAACACAGATTTTACTATATTTACAGATAGAAACCCACAGTAGTTCAGAGCACCGCAGTGTGTTTCATGTGTTAATAGAGAGTGTAAAGCTGACGGGTTGTTAGTGTGAGTTAGTGAAGGTGACATAAAGTGTAAAATGGCAACAAAACCAAAGAACAACAAAGAGAAGTCTTATAGTCACGAAACCTCAGATATGTGTTTCAGTAAAACCATCATGTGGTTGATAATGAACGGCAAGCGGGGGGGGGGGGGGGGGGGGGGGGGGGGGAGCTCTATATCTATTCAACATTTATATATTTGTATAACAGTTTCTGTTTGCAGTGTTTTATTCAATATAAAGCTGAAACAAGACTGAGATTATTATGCGTTATAATGCAGATTATTACACGTGATTCTTATGGCTTAGGCCCCACCCTGTTCATATAATTATCTTCATTACCAAGCAACAAATATATGAAAAGTTTTAGAAAACTCGACACACACACACACCACAAAGCTGAATATTGCTTCATATACAATGTACAGTATGTAAGTAAAAAGTCACTCACCACTGTGGTCTCTCTCTGGTGTCCATAAACCAAACTGCACTGAAGTAACCAAATCTGTAAATTTAAATTAACCTTTGGCAATGTATTTGCAAACCTAGTGGTAAGGTTCAAAAGACATGCCTGTTTTTAAAAGCTTCAATTCCTAATGTGCCTTCTTTGGAGTAACATACATTAGAAATGACTCTTTCAGGGGCTTATTTTGTTTGATAATGATAAATAAATCAGTATCCTTGGACAGGCTTGTGTGTTCCAGCCTCCATCTCCATCTTCCTGTCTCTGCTCCTTCATAACGGATTTACCCCCTCATTCTCATTTATGATTTATTATATTTCTGTTTCTCCATAAAGGATGGAGTAGATTACTCCATCTGTCTCCTCCACCATGCAGTCGTGGAGCCTTCTTCTCTGTGTTCTGCACTTCCTCACCCTCACATTCACCACAAGTAAGTGTGATTTGTGTTCATTCAGCTACGGGAGCATTAGTCAGCTCAGGCACTGATGTTGGGGATGTCAAGGAGGCCAGTGATGTCTTCATGGAGCTATCTTTGTGGATCTCACAGGTGTATTATCAAGCTGGATAGGTTTCTGGTTGGGGAAACTGTAAAACTGTTACTATGTGGTAAATGTTTGGGGAAGAACCACGTTTGGGAGTGATGGTCTGTGGGTGCACATACTTCTGGTCATATAGTGTACATCAGCAAGGTAGGGTTGCACAGTATCGCAAAAATATATATAATTATGACTAATTGATCAATATCAGTATTTTATCACTATATATAATGAGATAATGCAGTGAGACTGGAGTGTATCCTGATAATGAATAAAGCCTGAAGAAATAGGGCTCATCACCCTCTAACACACACACAGAGACACAGACACACACATACACACACACCTGTCTGTCATAGGTGTTCTCTGTATGTAAATCATACAGTCACTTTTATGCCTCTCAACAGTTCTGCTAAAACTTTCTGCTTAAAGCTTAAACAGTTAGCAGAAGCGAATTTGAGTGTACTTTGACATGCAAAGCATGTTAAGACTGATTGGCAGTTCTCATTTGTTTATTTCTGCTGTGTGATAATTTAATTTGTTCAACTAAAATGTATTTAAATAGCACATTTAAAAGTGAAAGTTATTGCACTTACAGAAATAAAAACTCAGAAAATAAATTAAAATTGTTACTCTCTAACCCACACCATGGGATTTAATAATACCTATAAAAACTCTTACGCAGGGCTTCTGAGGGGGTCCACAAAATAGGAGGGTGTGAGAGTGCTTATGATACTTACACAGGAAGACGTGGTTCAGGAGAAACCCTGACTGTGATTTGTCTCGGCTGAAGCGCCACAAGCCTGATGACATCTAATTGCAGGGGCTCTTCCATGTCTTCTTCCAGCTCTACCTCAGGCCTTAACTAAGAGGCAGAATGTGAAGCTTCACGCTCTAGTTACATAGCTTCATGCCTATAGCCAGATAAGCAACTGGCTAGGTGCTCAGGGAGGCGTTCCTGGAGCTGAGTCGATGTTCTACCAGGGCATTCTGGCTGATGCTCACAAAGTCGTTTGTCCATCCAAATGGTTAGCCTATATAGTTCCTCCAGATCCTGCAGAGGATCATTTAAGCCCTTTCTCAGGAGTTGTGTCTGATTTCATTTGTTCATACTTTTTTAAGTGAGACACATGTTGGATTGCGTTCTGCTCTGTCTCTGTTTTTAGAACACCGGCTTCTCACGTATACTTGGCTATGACTTTGCCTCTGTCTTTGATCTTGACATTTGTCTTTATGCATGCTGTGTCTTTGTCTTTAAGGCCGTAAGAACTCATAAAAAACTATCCTCATTTGGGTGATACCAGATTCTGTATAATGTATTAGGAAGTTTGTTTCAGATAACATAAAGTCCATTTTGTAGAGGACATTAACTGGTAACTGATGGAGCCTTGGGTATGACTTGGGTAACACTTTAGACTGTTAGATCTACCGGAATTGAGTAGAAATTATTAAAGCACATTATCAGTATAGATGTATTGGCTGTTGACTAAAAATCCATCCATTTTCAGAAATAACCTCTAACAGTTTAATCTATTTCATTTGTGTTTGTTGTACTTTTTTTTCTTTTGTTATATCCCGATTTTGATCTTTCAGAATATGATGGTGTTTATGTCTCTTTCAGTACCTACACTGGCTACTTCAGTATCAGTGAAGCTTCATCAGACTGCTACACTCCCATGTAAACGTGATTGTCCTGGCTTGGTTAAGTGGATGAAGTTCCGAAGTCAAGATGTACTGGCTCAGTGTGATCAGACCTCATGTTGGTCAAAAGAGGGATATGAAATGTCTTATGATCAGTACCTGAAGGGAGATTTCTCACTCATCATTCCTTTAGCTGATTACACTAAGAGGAACATGTACACGTGTAAGTGTAATGACCGTGGCATTAATGATGTGCGTCTCATCATCGAGAGTAAGTTTCCTCATCTGACCAGCTGTTGCTGATAAACAGAGATTCAGATCTGTTGCCTTTTATTATTACGGTTTCTTTTCCTAATGTATTTGTTCTTTTCAGCTTTGTTTTTATCAGATGAGTTGATTCTTCATGAAAACATGGTGATGGATTTGCCCATACCAGATCCAGTGGAGGTGTTTTATAAAGTCATAGACTCAGCTAGTTCATATGGTGAACAGATTTGTACAGTGACTGAACACAAGCTACAGTGTAGATCTGGATACACAAACAGAGCATCACTCAGTTCCTCAAAAATCATACTGAGAGATGTACAGCTGAGTGACAGTGGAAGTTACACCATCCGGGACACAAAGAATAACGAGGTCATCCATATATACACGCTCATTGTAAAAGGCACGTCTTCCAGGATAAACACTAATCTACGTTCTGTGAATGTGTCTTATAGTCATTGTTTGTGTGACTTGTAATATATACTGAACAAAAATATAAACGCAACACTTTTGTTTTTGCTCCCATTTTTAATGATATGAACTCAAAGATCTGAAACATTTTCTACATAAACAAAATAACCATATCTCTCAAATATTGTTCACAAATCTGTCAAAATCCGTTACGATGAAGAACTTGAGTCAAGTCGAGACCCCAATGAGGACGACGAGCATGCAGATAAGCTTTCTTGAGACTGTTTCTGACAGTTTGGATGTGGAGGTCCTGGGCTGGTGTGGTTACACGTGGTCTGCGGTTGTGAGGCCGGTTGGATGTACTGCCAAATCCTCTGAAACACCTTTGGAGATGGCTTATGGTAGAGAAATGAACATTAAATTCACGAGCAACAGCTCTGGTGGACATTCCTGCTGTCAGCATGCAAATTGCACGCTCCCTCAAAACTTGCGACATCTGTGGCATTGTGCTGTGCGATACAACTGAACCTTTCAAAGTGGCCTTTTCTTGTGGCCAGTCTAAGGCACATCTGTGCAATAATCATGCTGTCTAATCAGCATCTTGATATGGCACACCTGTGAGGTGGGATGGATTATCTTGGCAAAGGAGAAGTGCTCACTATCACAGATTTTGACAGATTTGTGAACAATATTTGAAAGATATGGTTATTTTGTGTATGTAGAAAATGTTTCAGATCTTTGAGTTCATCTCATAAAAAATGGGAGCAAAAACAAACATGTTGCGTTTATATTTTTGTTCAGTATATTACTGTATATATTATATTTTAATATTTTATTATATAACAGTTTGTTCAGGTTCACTGATCTGATTGGACAGGCTTCAGTACAGAAGTTCTGGTGTTTAGCATAATATCAGTAGGACACTTAACTGTGTGCCCACCACTCTGTTTACATAAGACTCCTCTAATTATTGTTCTTTACACTGAAACCATTACTACACGTAATAAATGCTTCCATGGCAATGTTCAGTAGCCTTTTTTGAAAAATATTTTCATTGCTGGACCAAGGAAGAATTAAGATATTAGGTTACATTGTGTCTGAAATGTCAGTTACCCAATATACATTTTTTGTTTGTAGATTTGTTACATAAAAGCAATGTCACACAACCATGCTGCTGTACAGCATATCAACACAGCTGGGATTACCTGCAACATTCTGCCTATGACCAAATTACAGCCGTGTTGATATTAAGTATAACAGCAATCCTGATTATGTGACAGCATGATGGATCTTAGCAGAATTTACCTTCTCAAATGAGGCATCAGTCTTTCCAGATTCTCATTCCTCTCATGACACCATGCCTTTACTTTTAGCTTTACTTCAGCTACTGAATAATTCTGATTAGTTCTGTGTGTGTGTGTGTGTGTGTGTGTGTGTTTTATAGAGGTCCAGATAAGTCCTGATGAGCAGCAGCGCAGTCACTGGTTGGTGTGGTTTCTACCTGTGCTGATAATTTTGGGGGTATTTATTGGAGCAGTGTTCTTTCTGAAGTCTTGGCTCACTAAATGTCTGGAATGTATGAAGCAGCAGCCAAACACATTTCAGCAGAGGCAGAGGGAAAATGTAAGTAATGGAAAAATGTGTTTACAGTGGTGTGAAAAACTATTTGCCCCCTTCCTGATTTCTTATTCTTTTGCATGTTTGTCACACTTAAATGTTT
>JAOVVA010143466.1:0-10425 GCA_028565275.1 Leiocassis micropogon | reverse complement strand
TATATACACACACACAATATACACACATTATTAAACTGGTAAATAAAATTAAAACCGCGAAAATGAACACAGACAGCATGTTGGCACAAAAACCTCACTGTATACTGTATTTAAATCATCTTATTCAAACATGACATTATGCTAATTCGAGAAGAATTTTATCATTCCACACAAATGGAATGATGTACATATTCCGCACATCATATATGATGCGTGTAAAATTAAGGACATTGTTAAAGGTTCCCGGATAAACTACAACCTTTCACTATTTACCTACGTGTGAAATGATTGAGACATCCCACATCGTTTATCTTCGCTCGGAACTTCATTGTCACTTCAGCAGGTAGTAAAATCCTACTTTGCCAATGCAAAATTATTTATTATTGTAAATATCTTTCAATAAAAATCAAATTAATCTCAACTGTTACTGTGCAATAAGAAAGTCAAACAACTCGCGCCAACTGACGCACACAAATTAATGTTCCCTGTAGAAACAAAATCAGTTTTAAAGGTTCCGCGTCTACGCGAGTCCTACCGCAGCAACAATTCTACCTTTCTTGTGAAAGGTGAGGGTAACAAACATTATTGATTAAATGATTGACTGCAGTCATTCCTGTTGCTTGTGCCCCTTTTCCCACCACACATTTCCCTTTAAATCAATATGATTTGACATATGCCCAGATTTAACCTGTGGCTCTCGGCACCAGCAGCTTGGATGTTCCCTGACACATACTGTATAGGGTGATTTATATACTGTAGGTGTGCCCAGTGTGTAATGTCCTTTAAATATAATCTACTTTTAATTAGAAAATATTTGCTTTGAGAATCAGTCAAATTTTCTTCTAATTATTTGTGTGATAACCAGTCACGTGCGTTCTGAGATGTTGTTAGTTCATGTTATTTACACATAGTTTACACATTTGATAATTGTCGATTATTGTAAGCCAGGTTGTCAGTTATTATGAATAATAAGTAAAAAGCTAAAAAGTTTTTAAAAAGCTATGATTTTTTTTTTTTTACTCCAGTGGAATCCATCCCTGTGGCATACATCAGAGCTCTAATTTTAAACAGTACTAAGGTCCTTGGACAGTAATTGTGCACATTGATTGTCCATTGTACACATTTTTGAATTGCAGGTTGTACATTACGTCCTTCCTTGAATATGTACAATCATATCTTAAAAACTATGCTAGACTAGAGTGAAACATGAATGTTTTTACCATTACATATTGTTTATACCTATTTAACATAGTAGAATATATGTGACCCAGTCTGTGAAAACACAGCTATAAAGTATTTTTATGTGATTAACTGTTTTCTACATAAAATCATATATAGAATGGTGTAAAATCAAATCACAAAAATTTGTGACTTTAGCAGGATTTTTACAGACTGGGTCACATGTTTACATGGGTTTGATCTAATAATCTAATCTAATAGGTTTTAAATCTGAACTCTGACTCTATGATCACCCAAGTACATGTACACCTTGATAATACTCAGGGTAGGCAGCTCTGTTCCTGCCACCCACTTCTGTCTAATTTGAAGTAACCTTTGACAGCCAAGGCAATGCTTCTACAGTGAGGAAGGAAGCATGACCAGTTCTTTTGTACATTTTGTCAAGGGGTCAGCTGCCTTCCCACTATTTTTAGTGGGAAGTAATCTGAATAAATTTTACATGAAATTTTTCTGCTAGAACACCGCAATAGACACACGTTGCATTTATTATCATTGGCAACCAGTTCTGGATAACATGTATGATTTATAAGTTTTTCAATATTAATGTAAAAAAAGTGTGTAAAACCAGCCACATAGAAAATGAAAATATTTTAAATTCTTCAAAGTAGCCACCTTTAGCTTTGATGACAGCTTTGCACATTCTTGGCATTCTCTCAGTCATCCGCATGAGGTAGTCACCTGGAATTGTTTTCCAACAATCGTGAAGGAGTTCCCAGAGGTGTTGAGTCTAACCCATCCCAAACCATCTCAATTAGATTTAGATCAGGTGATTGTCTAGGCCAATCATCTGATGCAACATTATTTTCCTTCTTGATGGAAAATTATGTGGTAGCCATGCCAGTCAGGTGTGCTCTCAGTTTTGACTACGTCACCAACAGCATCACCACCAATGCAACCCCCACACAATCACACCTTCTCCTCCATGTTTCAGAGTGGGAACCACGCATTCAAGAACTGTCCGTTCACACTTGCTACGTCTTACAAAGACATAGGGGTTAGAACCTAAAATCTCACATTTGAATCACTGATTTAATGTCCATTCCTTGTGGTTTTTTGACCCAAGCAAGTCTCTTTTGCTTGTTGTTCTTCTGAAGTAATGGTTTCTTTGTCGCAATTTGTCCATGAAGGCCTGCAGTTTCCTCTGAAAAGTGGATTTTAAAATATGTCTGCCACTTGAACATTTGTGTGGGCTCTAATCTGAGGTGCTGTAAATCAGCAGTTTCTGAGCCTGTGCCTTCTAATAAATTTTTCGGAATGACTGACCTTCATTTTTTTCAAGTAATAATGGACTATCTTAACTGAGTGTTTCTTGCTGTAATATGGATTGGTCAGTAATTTTAGTAGCACTAATAGGACTAATAAGACTACTAATGGTCTATAGCATATTAAGAAAAGAAGAAATCTCACAAATTAACTCCTGACAAGGCACATCTGTGAGTTGAAAACCATTCCAGATGACTACCTTGTGAACCTGTAGAGAGAATTTGAATCTTATTTTCAATCTAAAATATAAAACATATCCAGATGTTTAACACTTTTTACACACGTGTTCTTTCAGTTTGGTTGTCTGTTGTGAGATTGAACAGTTCTTGTGGAGTTTACCATAGGAAATGTTCACAGTGTCACAGTGTCAATGTTATGGTTACAATAACATATTGTTGCACCATCAGCATTCATTATTGTTGCACCATCATCATTCATTATTATTTTATTATTTGAAGGTCTTGGTTTTGACACCTTTCAATCCCTGTCCACTTGTTGGATCATCTCTGTCTTGGTGTTTTGGTATCTCACATGTTACAAATTAAGACTGATACATGTTTAATACATTGTCTAATGTTGTATCATTTCTATAGTAACAGCTCATTGACAGGAACTTGTATGGTAGAATTTCATAACATCTAAGACTAAAGATGAATAGATGAACTTTTAACAAAGATAATCTTAAGGAACAAAGATAAACAAAGATCATTACCGTAATGTCCTGTATAGATGCGAGCAGAATTTGATGGTTTGATCTGCAGAAGTTCCCACAGAAGAAGAGGAGGAGGAAAGGCTCAGTGCGGCGGAAGCTCCTACTCAAGACGTTGTTTTCCAGTTGTTTCTTTTCTTTTGTACACGTTCTTCAAACTTGTGCCTTTTTTTAAAGTATTATTATTATTATTATTATTAGTAGTAGTAGCAGTAGTAATAGTAGTAGTATCTTATGACACACTGAGGATAACCGACTTGCGCTTCTTCCAAATGGATATTAATACTGCAAAGCTGCTCTTATCTATTGTAGTTGTAATTTCAGGTGAGTAAAATACAAACCAATGCTTTTGTTTTAGTTTTTTTATATATATATGTATATACAGAAGAAGCCTATTAACTTTTTTGTTGCTATATTATTGTTCAAAAACGAAAGAAAGAAGGCTACTGGTGCAGACTAATTTTTTTGCAATACAAATTAAATGCAGAACTGACTTCATTTCCCGCTATTTGACGACAGAACATGCGCCCTTGTTTATATCGCCATCTAGCGTCAGAGTTCTGTAAAAAAAAAAAAAAAAAAACGCTTCCAGATTTACACATCATTCGCGTGTTCATATGATTTCCCCCCTGTTTAATTTATATGTCACATGCGGCTTAAACGCGCACACACTTATTTAACGCTCGGCATTTGTCGCACATGATTGTTTCAATAGGTTTCCGTGATTCAGTATTTCAATAAATAAATCTGTGATTTTTTTTTTTTGAACAACAAAGTAAATAATTGTTATTTTTCAATTCATAAATTCATTCTTATACATTATATTGCCAAAAGTATTCGCTTGCCTGCTTTCACATTCATATGAACTTGAGTAACATCCAATCCTTGCAGGCCGGTCCAGTTCTTCCAAACCAAACACACTCATCCATGTCTTTATGGAGCTTGCTTTGTGCTCTGGTGCTCAGTCATGTTGGACCTGGTGGGGGTTGTTTTTGCATACTGAGTCATTTTGGACAATTTCATGGCTGGCCTGCACTCAGTCCTGATCTCAACCCAAGAGAACCCCTTTAGGATGAATTAGAGCGGCGATTGCGAGCCAGGTCTTCTCGTCTAAGTGTCAGACATCACAAATGCGCTTCTAGAAGAATGTTCAAAAATTCCCATAAACACAGTCCTAAACCTTGTGAAAAGCCTTCCTAGAATAGTTGAAGCTGTTATAGCTGCAAAAGGTGGGCCAACATCATATTAAACCCTATGGATTAAGAATTGGATGTTACTCAAGTTCATATGCATGTGAAGGCAGACGAGCACATACTTTTGGCAATATAGTGTTAAGTTAAATAGGCTTTTATTGTCATTTTTAACCATATACAATTCATTGTAGACAGTCAAACGAAACGATGTTCCTCCAGGACCAAGATGCTACTGTACATATAACATAAATTAAAAACAACAACAACTAAGAACTACACAAAATGACAAAATAAACATAATATAGACAAAATAGACAACATAAAGTGCATTTGTGCAAATGTGCAAACTAACAAACACGACACAATGCAATACAATATACACAGAGCTGAGCTGTACACAATACAATGTGACCGGTACACCCAGCTGAGCTGAACTGAGGTAATGATGGGAGTAAATATGGGACTATGATCCCAAAGTGCGTATCTTACTTATTTTACTGGGTTAAATGTATTATTATTTTGTAAGAGGATTATGGATAGCTTTCTTGTAGTATTTCTTGTTATGTGCTGTACATGACAAAATGCTTTTAAAGATCAAGTTTCTCACACTCCTTGTGTTTACTAGTCAGGTGTAAGGAGTGCGCCAGATTCCACACATTTTAGGTTTATAGATTGATATGTTGTTGTTTTTTTTGTTTGTTTTTTTTTAAACTTTTTTATTGAAGGAACTGGGCAGTACAATTAAAAAACAAGATCCTGTACACTGAATTGCCCTTTACACTTTAGACATAAGCCCTTGCTTGTCAAAAATGCAAAAGAAACAGCCAAACTGTTTAACAGAGCTACAACATCACAGGAAAAAAAGAGAAGGGCAAAAGAAACAATGTCTGTATGAATAAATACAAAACAAGTGATCACATGCCAAATTATCTGTAAGGTAATTCCCTCAGAACCCTGAAGTATGTCAGAGGGGTTTCCATTTTAAGTAAAACTTACTGAGCCATTCAGAGTAAATTTTACTTTGTCTGGGTTTAAAAACATCATCACATCTTCTAGCCAGCCTGTTGCTGACGGAGGGGTAGAGGATTTCCAGCTCAACAAAATTCTCCTACGAGCAAGGAGGGAAATAAAAGCAATGATGTCTTTCTGACTCTTAGTCAAAGTGACATTTGTTATATCGTCTGGTGTTCCAAAAATTGCTACTAAAGGGTTGGGTCTCAACTTAACCTCCAGAGCATCACTCAGAGTCCTAAAGACCAAAGCCCAGTACTTATCTAGACCAGGGCAAGACCAAAACATGTGTACCAGGTTGGCTGGAGAATGAGAGCATCGATCACAAGAAGCACCGACCCAAGATATAGTCCAGCAAGCCTGGCCTTACTTAGATGGACCCTATGCAAAACTTTAAGTTGTATAGGCCCTAATCTAGCCGAGGGTGATGAGTGGATCCTTTTAATTGCCACCTTCCAAAATGTTCAGCTTCCCATCCAGATTTTATTTTATGCAGGTTTTAATTTTCAAAAGACATTAAATTAGAATACAATATGTAAATCAGTCCTTTGGTACTAAAATTGAGAGTTAGGATATCTAGGATATTCGTCAAAGTGACGAATCTGAAAATATCTAAAGAGGTCATTCAATTTGGGAAGTCATAAGTTTTGCAAAGTTCTTCAAAACTACTGAATAAACCATTGGTATATAAGTCTTTAAAACATGTTAGACCACTGACTGCCCACTGTCCAAATGATGAGTCAATTGTAGAGGGAAGAAATAAAGGATTCTTATATATAGGGCTCAGAATTGATGCTGATGTCAACTTATAGTGATAGCGAAACTGCTTAAAGATCCTAAGAGATGAAAGCACTATGGGATTGGATGTAAGACGAGAGGCTTTGAAGGGTAAAGAAGAGTATACTAAAGCTGGGAGAGATGAAAAGTGACATTTATGTGATTCAACTAAACACTAATTTGTTTCAGGGCAGTGAAGCCAGTATAGTATCTTTTGTATGTTAGATGCCCAATAATAATGAGTAAAACTTGGAAGACCCAAACCACCTACTTCACGCCTCCTCTGGATGATATGTTTGTTGACCCTCAGAGTTTTGTTTTCCCAGATAAAAGAGGATATAGATTGTTCGATGAAACAGAAAAAAGACTTGAAAAAAGATCTCTTTAAACTGAGGTTTACAATTGGCGTTGAACAAGGAGGAAAAAGAGCACGTCAGATTTATTCCGAGTTTATCTCCTGAAGATTAAAGTCTTCAGGAGATAAACGTAAAGGCAGTAATTCCTGTTTGATCTGCAAGGCTAAATTGTTAATGGGAAAGCATTCATGTTTATGAAGATTTAATTTATAACCTGAAAAAGTTCAGAAATTATCCAATACATTGGAACCTTGGATTATGAGCATAAGGAAGCGGGCTCGTATTCCAAAACACTCGTAAACCAAAGCAAATTCCCATAGGAAATAATGGAAATTCAAATTATTTCGTTCCACAGCCCCAAAAAATAAATACATAAAAATAATTAACACAAAATATAAAGTAAAAATAAAACAAATTAACCTGCACTTTAGCTTTAAAAAAGTAAAAATAAATCCCAACAGATAAGTGTTTCCGTTTATGCGCGCAGGCGCTGTGTGTGTGTGTGTGTTTCTCTCTATTGCGCTCTAGAGTGTGTGCGTTGTGTGCACGCGCGTAATTTGACACCGTGCCGGTTCACACACACACTCTCTCTCTCTCTTTCTCTCTCTCTCTCTCTCTCTCTCTCTCTCTCTCGCCTTTAGTGTCTTTGTGTGTGTGTGTGTGTGTGTGTGTGAAGCAGAGAGGGGGTGCTTCACACACACACACACAAACACACACACACTGGCGAGAGAGAGAGAGAGAGAGAGAGAGAGAGAGAGATCTCTGAGAGAGAGAGTGTGAACCGGCACGGTGTCAAATTATGCGCGCCCACACACATAACGCACACACTCCGCAGCGCAAGAGAGAGAAGCACACACACGTAACGCACACACAGTAAAAGCAAGAGAGTGTGTGAACCGATACGGTGTCAAATTACGCGCGCGCACACACACTTAACGATCAGAGAGGGAGAAAATGGATTTTTAACCTTTAATGAGATTTTCTTATGCTTTACAACACGCGCGCTGTACACACGTGCTTTCAAACACAAAATAAAATCTGTTTTACACACACACGTCACAGTGTTCTAGTAAACAGTACACGCGTGCACGGATGTTAATTATACCAGTAAGGACGAGCACTGAGACCCAGCAGGGGAGACGATTCCGCAGCACAAGAGAGAGAAAAACCGTTGGCGCAGTTGTGATCACATGACGCTCAGCGTCAAAACAAGAAACGCATGCATGATACATGATACCCGGTACTCGTAAACTAAGACTTGCTCGTTTTTCAAGTCAAAATGTATTACAAATCTTTGCTCGTCTTGCGGAAGACTCGCAAACCGCGTTACTCGTAATCCGAGGTTTCCCTGTATTGATATAATAGCATGGCAGCTAGTTATGGGATCACTGACATACAGCAAAAGGTCATCCGCATAAAGAGACAGACGATGTTCAATATCCCCCCTTTTAATTCCTTAAAACAACTTGGTTGATTTCAGTGCGTCCGATAAACGTTCAATTGCAATTGCGAAGAGAAGTGGGGATAATGGGCATCCTTGACGAGTACCTCTTGTTAGTGGGAAGTAATCAGACTGAGAATAATTGGTTTGAATGAATGCTAAAGGTGGTAGAAAAGTTTAACCCAGGATACAAACGTCTTGCCAAAACCAAACGTTTTTAAAGTTTCACACAGATATGGCCATTTAACGCGGTCGAAAGCCTTCTCTACATCCAAAGATACAATTATCTCAGGACTAAGCGAAGGATCAGACAAATACATTATATAGGCTAGTCTGTGTATATTAGAAAGAGAGTGACAATTCTTGATGAATCCCATTTGATTGTCTGATATTAATTTAGGGAGGACACGTTCTAAGCGAAGGGCTTAGCTAAAATTAGCTTAGCTAAAAAAAATGTTTTACATTTTTGAGATCTAACGCTTTTCATCGCCATGATGGCGCTACTGATCTCTCCCTGCTCAAGATCATTCTCTAAATCTTCCACCTCCTCAGATTGTAAAGTTGGAGTATCTAGATTGTCAAAAAACTGTTTCATGTCTATTGTATGTGAAGGAAATTCTGAAGAGTAAAGCTCAGTATAAAATGTGGTAAAAATATTGTTAATTTCTTTTGGATTACTTATTAAAGTTTGTGTGGAGTCTCTTATTTGAGGGATGAGACGAGAGGCAGATTGACGTCTCAGCTGATGAGCCAAAAGCCGACTAGATTTGTCCCCGTACTCATAGAAGAAACTGCGTGTCCTATATATTAATTGTTCTGCATGTTGAGGTTATATTTAGTCTGTAATTCGACACTTTTTTATATAATTCGACTGTTGGTGTTTGTGAGTATAATGTGTCCAAGTCTAAAATGGATTGTGACAGTGCTTGCAGTTCCATTTTATGCTCATTTTTTGCATAAGAAGAGTAGGATATTATCTGTCCCCTTATATAAGTCTCCCAAAGTTTCCCAAAGTAATGAGTAGGACACTGAATCTGTTTTATTAGTCTCAAGAAAAGTATCTATGGTCGTTCCCTGATATTTAAAGGAAAGTGTAAGTCTAGCACAACAGATGCATTGTCTGATATAACTATAGCTGAATAGTCAATTTGCTTAACCATTGAAATAAGTAAGCTATCTATGAAAAAATAATCTTACCTAGAAAAAGAGTGGTGAACATGAGAGTAAAAAGAGAATTTCTTAACTGAACTGTTGGCGAACCTCCATGGGTCCATAAATCCATTTAGCCTCATAAAAGTAGAGAAAGCCTATATCTGAAGAGCTGCTACTTATAGTTGATCTGTCAAGCAAGGGGTCAGTGACACAGTTCAAGTCTCCCGAAAATATCAGATGGTGAGTGTTAAGCTTGGGAATTAATGACAAAAGGTTGTTTGCAAATTGGACATCATCCCAGGTGGGTACATAAACATTAACTAGAACAACTGGTGTTTGAAATAGAGATCCAGAAACTATAACAAAATGGCCATTAAAGTCACTAATTATATTGGATGGTGTAAACTGTATTCTCTTGTTAACCAATATTGCCACACCCCTGGATCTGTTATTAAATTTTTAATGAAAAATGTGACTGACCCATGATTTACGGATTTTTATTGTGATCTTCCAATCCGAGATGTGTTTCTTGAAGAAATACTATATCTGGTTTAATATGTTTAAGATGGTAAAAAACTTTGGCTCCTTTAACAGGGCCATTTAGCCCCCTAACATTCCATGACAAAAACTTTACAGGATGGCCTCCATCATCATTACCACCCATGTCGACTGTGTAATGTAATATTCAAGCGTATGCAGGGCATAATATCTAAAATAAAAAGGCAAGGGAAAAAAGTAAAAAAAAAAAAAAGTAAACAATTTTTTACCATAAGCTGTAAATTATGGGATTCAACAACAGACAGAACAATATATAGTAATTAGGGATGTAAAATGCAAACCCTTCCTCCCAACCCCAAACCGAACATGAACAACCACACAAAAAAAAACATAAATCCTAGATCTAATGGTGATGTTTAGATAATATATACTTTCTGCAGTAGTGAGATTTATGTAGATCATTGGACACAAATTTGAGAAAATTAGTAAACAGGAAAGCTGCTGTTTAAATTAACATATTTGAGGAACATAACCCTTCTACCCATGTAGTCTTAACTAAAATCAATTACATTTATTAGGACTGGGGATTTCAGAACTATAAAATAACACATATGGAATTAGGTAATTACGTAACAACAAGAAAAACAACAGTTAGGTGTTATTTTAAGACTGTCTCTCATGAAGGCCATCCCAGGAGGGCGAGACCAAGACCTACCTCTGCCGCAGACGAGAAGTTCATTTAGAGTTATCAGCCTGAAAAATGACCAATTAACAGCACCTCAGATT
>JAOVVA010143455.1:0-10425 GCA_028565275.1 Leiocassis micropogon | reverse complement strand
AGCAGGAGATGATGGAGGAGGAGGAAAGCGTTTATCATCATCACTCTATATATTTAATGTCCCTCTCTATATTTAATAGAAATACATTTAATGTTTTAATGTATTTCTATCCAAATTAAAGTACATGTTATTATCCATACATACATACTCTATACCACTTATTCTATGTACAGTCACAGAGTGCCTGGAGCCTATCCAAGGGAAGAAAGGTCAAAGGGCGAGGTACACTCTGGATGGGGTGCCAACCCATCACAAAGCTCAAGCACACACACAGGCAAATCGTATTGGTTATGGTAAGTTAATTAGTTTGGTCCGTACTTAAAAGGCAGGTAGGCTTTACTCAACTGTGCAAGATTTGAAATTGTTACCTTAAAGTTGACCCAATGTATTCTTACCAGATTAGGCATGATGTGTTGCTTATTCCTGCCCATCTCCTCATACTGTGCTGTGATTGGCTGGTTGATCTGTCAATATAGTTACAAGTTTGTTTATGTTCACCTGTCCTCTGTACAACTGTTAACCCCAATTCCAGTGTTAGTGATGATGTTGCTTCTTTTGCATGTGACATCATTTTGTACATGTCATCCCACTTCTGGATGGCAAAAGGGAGGTTACTTACTAAATGCCGGTGCCAAAACCCACATTCAAACCAGTCACAGAAGCACTTTCAGCAAGAAAACAGATCCAATAACGTAATGTCATCATAAACAACACAAGCCTGAATCTTTCCAAATCTTTCTCTAACCTCTGTTACACTACTTGATGTATGGAACAAGGGATTGTAAACCCTATAAAGTGTACTAGCTTTCAATTTTACTTTATTTGCTATTAATTAGAAAGTATGAAATGTCAGTATTAGTTAATGTTACCCTGCACATTAGTCAAACACAGCATATTCCAGAGCTTCATCTTATTTGCAAGAGAAGCACTAAATGAGCTAATGTGTTCTCTAGCTAACACCATCAAATCCAGGAGGAATCACATATTTGTACACCACCTAAGGTAATCACGATATGATGATAAATCACCCCTCTGCAAAATAATAGAAATATTACCTACTTCATCCATTTTCACATGCTTGTTTCTCTTCTGAATAAGTTGGGAAGTCCATCAAAACAAACTGCTCAGGAAACTAATCAGCAGAAGAGAGCTATCAGTTTCTAGGTTACTCTTTTATCTGTGTGACAAAGCATCAGGTAATCTGCAAGGTAACACACCTCCAACACAACCATCAACAAAAAAAAAAAAAAACATAGTAACCTAATGTCAGTTAATGGTGCTTCTGTGGATGACATCAAGGTAGTCATATGTCTGTAAAAGGTCAGTAGCTGTAATTATAAAGCTAACGCTTGTGCACGCCTGCACACACTCAGACACAGACACACATACACAGACATGAACTGGAGATTTCTATTTTGTAGTCAGTTGTTGTTCAGGGGTACAGATGCCAACAATGCAAATAGGAAGTAATAACTTTAAGATTTATGAAGTACAGAAAAATTACCTCCATAAACATACTGTATCAACATCAGTTACATTTAACAAAGTGGTTTCATTCATTTTTTTTATTATTCCTATTCTTATGACCAAATACCGGTGGTACTCAGTTTAACCTCCTTATGGATTCTCTGTCTGATTTAAACAACTTTAAACACACAACTCATAGGCATTTTGAGCCAGTAATAGTTCTTCCTATAAAAAACATAATTTCCTGACCATCACTTAAATTTTTTTGCAGTTCACCCCCACAAGTTGATTTGTTCCATCTGCCACCACTTGCAATCAGCTCAAACTGCCAATAACAAGCCTGGCCCTCTGCTGTACTTATTCCACAGGCACAGTTTATCTCTTTATTCTTTATTTTTTATTTTATTTTTTTGTTTTAAGTCTTCAGCCTTTATTCTATTCCTAAGTATTGGAATTATGTAAATGCTTGTAAATCTGTTCCTGCAAATTTGCCTGTTTTACTAAGTGAAATGTCCTGTTAAGTGAGATTTGAACTCTGTATCCACCATGTCAGCCCTGTAATATGCATATGGCTACTGTATATCTGACTATTTAGCCTGTTAATTGAAATTGGACTCTGTCCCAGCCTCAAATATTGCTGTTTACCTAATTTGAACATTGTTTGCTTTGTGAATTTGGACTTCACTTCCCATTGTCTGTTTATGTGTCCAGTGAGTTCTGGATCATCTGTATTCAGCCACAGCCCTGGATTACTTCGAACCACCCCTGACTTCTGCCCTTTGCAGGCACAGTCAGGTTATTGGAAAGTTCTGGAATTTTCATGGTGGGCTGGTCTTGTAAAGGCAGATCTTTTTGTGTTAACCCTGGCATTATATAGCTTATACAGACCCCTTTTGGTGTTAGTTAATTTCAATCTATATGGCTGCTTCCTCTCCTGAACCACAAGGGTTATCAGAAAAAAGTTAACATTAACCAGTAGGACCAGATTATTACTGATCTACACACACTCACTCGGTGGATAGAGGATTAGCTACAGTGAAGTGATACACTTAAATCTTTTTTTGTTCTTCTTTTTTTTTTTTTAGAAATTAAGTCATGAACCTGAGTGTAACAAACAAAGTCACTGCAGCACACTAAAATTAATGTTCAAATGTGCTCCCCCCTTCACACTGGGAATGGTGTGCTACTACGTTTCTAAGGGATCTGGCTGCTAGGTTTCTCAAAATTCCAGATATCCAGATTTGTCTGTATTGCCATGAATTATGCACATGCCCACAGTAAACTTGTATCAAAACATTCAGCCAGGTCTCCCGAGTGAAACTGAATGAAAACCCCCAGCCCCCGGAAAAAGATTTTTAAGTAATGAACATCTATTTAATACCTGTGCCAAACCTTCTTGGTGCCGCAGATCCCTGATTCCTAGCTCACTAGTTTTTGCCGTGACTGAAAAACAATGACTTTCAATTACTTTGGTAAAAATCATGTGAATCAAAAACAATTCACCCTTTCAAAAATGACTCTAAATTCAGTGCAAGAATCACTTTATAGACTTTAATAGGGTTTGTAGAATTGACGCACAATTAAGAAACACTTTAGGCTGACTTCTAAAAACTGTCACAAAACTTGACATACCACAACTTTAAAGCCCCTGAAACAAGTCAAGGACCAAACTCTACCACCCACTGTTCCTCTGATATAAGTAAAAGAAGCACATGGAGATAAAGGGTATAGTAAGTGCATGAGGCAGAACTTTACATGGTAGTATAAGTGCCACTATTGAATTAACAATTAGAAGTAAAAACAAAAAATAAAATAAAAATTACTATACTAAAAAGAATAAAGATAGATTTAGTGCAGGAAGGGTACATGTGCATGAGTGCCATTTATCTGCCTCTTTTGGTTAAAAAGTTACTAAATAATAATACAAAAAATTATAATTATAATAAAAATTACTGTTCTAAAAAAAGGGTGTATTAAGTGCAGGAGAGGAAACTCTATATATTGGTATATACTGTATCTATTTAAATTGGCTTTAGGCCTGACATAACAGCAAAATGCTCCATGGCCAAGATATCCTCACTGACTTTGGGAGTGGTCAGATGTGATAACCTGGTCATTTAGTACATACAGGTCATCTGCACTTCATTTTATTAACGTTGCTGAGTCTAGACCTGAGTAACTGATCAACCCCAGATCATAACACTGTCTCCAGAGGCTTGTACAGTGGACACTATGCATGATGGGAGCATCGCTTCATGTGCTTCCCTTCTTACCCTGACACGCCCATCACTCTGGAATAGGATCAATCTGGACCCATTCGTTGTTCCAATCTTTATGCTCCCTACGAAAGTGTTTTGTTTTGTTTTTTCTGATGAGTTTAACAAGTGGTTTTCTTATGCACACACAGCTTTTTAGTCTCAATCCTGTGAGTTCTCATTACATTGTGCATATAAAAATGCTCTTAGCTGTGATTTCTAGTTGAAGCTCCAGCACTATCCTTACCAGTTTTAATAATGTTAAAACCTGGACAGGTTTCACAAATGCAAAACAAGAATCACAAATGCATAGAACAAAAATCATAAAGGCATACTTGCAAACTGAGGAATATGATTTAGATAATGCATTCACTTTATTTTGATTTAACTTTTGCTTCAGTTGAAAAAAATATTAATAGACACATTTTGTAAGTAACAAGTGCCTGAGAGCTAAGTAAATAATTTTGTGAATCATTGGTTATCCATTTCACCAATCGACAGATTATTCAACTATTAAAATAGTTGTTAGTTAGAGCCCTAAACCTGAGCTAACAGAGTATTGTTTAAAGCCTCTAATAGGCTATAATAAGTAAATTCTAACCCATGCTTATCATTATAATGAGATGCATATTGGGGAACTACAAGTCCCATCAGCCCCAGCATTAGGTTGTATTGAAAGGTGATTTGGGGTCAAATTCGATCCGCCTTAATGATATAAAGAGGAGTGATTGAGTTTGTTCGTCCACTTCCTCCGTTTTGGTTTTCGAGGCAAATTTAAGGTATTGCATTGAAACATTAAACTAAGTCTAAGAACTATAAAGTCATTGGACATGTTATATGTTTTTTAGGTGTTTTTTTGTAGTGATGGCGACATAAAGCTTCCTGAAGCTCTGAAGCCTTCCAGCCAATTGGTTCACAAAAGGGTTCATTTCTCGAGGCTTCATTTGCACACGAGCCCCCCCTACTGGTCAAAGAATGTAAGATGAGCAGACGTGTTTGTAGTCATTTTACCAGTACTGTATATGATCCTCTCAAAGCTGTCCTTCCCTATCATGGGAACTATAACATGATTTTCATTAAACAATTCATTTTTCTATTGTGAGCACAAGATAATAGCCCATTTAAACCATCTGCTGTTGTCTCCTCCTATTAACGTGCTTGTGTTTTTTGTAAGTAGTGTTTATACGATTTTTGTGCCTGTTACATTTTGATTAATGTTCCATGGTAGCACACATACCAAAAGAGACCATCCTCCATTACATCAATATTTGGTTCATTTGGGGGGTGACACTTTATTCATTTTTATTTAAAATGAGCTTTATATTTTTTTTGCACAGATATTTACAAAACAAGACAGGGAACACACAAAAAAACAACACAGCAAATAATCCTGCAAACAATGGACCTATAATACTAAAGAAAATATACATCAGGAATAACATTCAGAGCACCTAAAAAAACAGAGCTAGCCGAAAGACCAACAACAACTGGGTTTATACAGTATCTGTCAATACATGGCGGCAAGATTCGAACCACTTCCTGAACCGCCAAATGCAGCGAGGCTTGAAATGTCATTCATGACGTCAGTCGCCATGAACAATACAAACCTCGAAATGTTCTTTACTAAATGGTTCCTGGATTTCTCGACACACGTTTCAAAGCATCGGCACAGTGCAGTACGTCCCACTACTAGATTTTAGT
The DNA here is from genome assembly GCA_028565275.1 of Leiocassis micropogon. Classification (NCBI taxonomy): domain Eukaryota; kingdom Metazoa; phylum Chordata; class Actinopteri; order Siluriformes; family Bagridae; genus Leiocassis; species Leiocassis micropogon. Next base: position 5,002 of record JAOVVA010143455.1, on the reverse strand, counting down.
TTCTTTTGCACTTCCTCCATTTTGGTTTTCGTGGCTGATTTACCGCAGTGAAGTTAGTTTGAAGTTGGACGTTGGATATTCGAGCTACGGCTTCCAGATTCCAATTTGTGGCAGAGATTCACTAGTCCGGCAAAAGCACCTCGCCTACAGGGACCGTCTGCAAATTACTGTCCGAGTAAATTACGGATAATATTACTATTATAAACGTTCATATTTGAAATAAATTAATGTTTTTGCTGTTAGTGTCAATGTGATGCATAGTGATGTTTAATGACTTTGCATATTATCACTTTGCATATTTATTAATATTTTTAAATAGAACATTTAATGATTTTATTTCAATAACTTCCAGGTCATGTGATCTATTGCCCCAAAATCGATTCTAAACTGTGTGGGACCCTGTTCTGCAGAGGGCACAACCTTTTATATTAAATATTATCACTTTTCATATTCAATAATAATTAATAAGCAATAATTCTGCATTTTACTTCAATAACTTCCAGGTCATGTGACCTATTGCCTCAAAATATATGCTTAAATGTATGACCACATGTTCTTCTCGGAAAACTTTATATTAAATAAAAATTACATTGCATGTTTATTAATATTTTTTATTGAAATTTTCTTGATTTGATTTAAATACCTTCCAGGTCATGTGATCTATTGCCTCAAAATTTATTCTAATATGTGTGGCCACCTGTCCTGCAGAGGGCACAACCTTTTTTATTAAATCTTATGACTTTGCATATTTATTAATATTTTAATAGAAATATGAATAAATGTATTTCAATTTCCAGGGCATGTGACCTTTTGGCACAAAATCCTTTCTAGAATGTGTACCCACCTGTCCTGCATAGTGCATAAACTTTTTTTTATTACTTACTAGCACTTTGCATATTTATTAATACTTTTTCATTAAAATATTAATGATTTTATTTCAATAACTTCCTTGCAATATGAATGGTTTTATTTTATTTAAAATGGGTCATAAAGCCATCCTTGAATCTATATTGTCATCCATCTTAGGTCTAAAATGAAAGCCATTTTGGGTATAAAATAAATTAAACATACTGTAGGTATATGTATATTTATATATAAAATTTCAAATAAGGAAAAATTACTGTGGATGCAGTCATTTGGACCACCCTCTGTGTTGGCTGGCCTGGCGTACACTATGTTCATGAGCTCTTTCATACTCTTTCTGCCTTCGTTCTTCTACAGTAATTTGCAGGCGGTCCCTTACTTGTGCAGTAGGCGAAGTGCTTTTGCCGGACTCTGTTAGCGAATCTTTGCCACAAATCGGAATCTGGAAGCCGGAGCTCAAATATCCAACGTCCAACTTTAAACCAACTTCACCGCGGTGGCAGATTTAAGATTTAAGGTCGTAGTAGATTTGCCTTTTGTACAGTGGCAATATACCAGAAGATCCCAGGGTTGGTTGAGTGCAGGGACATGTCAAATACTGATTAAGTATTGTGTGTTGCATATACAGGTGAAACTTGAAAAATTAAAATGTCATGCAAAAGTTCATTTATTTCAGTAATGCAAATTAAAAGGTGAAACTAATATATGAGAGACTGATTACATGCAAAGCTGCTGAGGTTTTATGGAAGACCAGGATGCTTCAATAGCAGCCTACAGCTCTTCTGCATTGTTCAGTCTCATGTCTCTCATCTTTCTCTTGGCAATGCCCCATATATTTTCTGTTTCACCTGTATGATGCATCATTTAGGACAGGGGTGGCGAACCCGCGGCTCTTTCACTGCTCTTTTGCGGCTGTTCAATCTATCCACGTTCTGTGTTTACAATCGCAATTTTTTTTTAAATGTCAAAAGATAATTTTGCAATAAAGGGGTATGTATTTAAATGCAATTGCTGAATCTAATTAGAATTTTTAATACGTTAAATTTTTTTTACACAACCTCGCGCTATTTAATATGCGTTAGTCAGTTGACTAACACGATTGACGTGAAGTTCGTTAGTAGCCTGTCAATCATCATGGCAGCGTCAGGGGAGCGTACAGCCAAGCGCAAATACAAAGATGAGCCCAGAACATTTTTTAAAAAATGGGAGAAAGAAACGAAAAGTCATTCTGCTTGAAATGCCAGACTTCGTTGTTGCATTTTAAGGTTTCATCTTGAGCGCCATTTCACTTCACTCAATTCTACCGTAGCCCGGGAATTTCCCAAGGACACTGAAATGTCAGTCAGAAAAGCAAACTCAGCTTTTCTGAAAATTTACCAAGCATTCAGAGACAATCACATTAGCGTCATATAAACTAGAATAGAACATTGTTCATGCAAAAAAGCCATACCTTGAAGGGGAATTTGTTAAAAAAAAAGTGCCTGAGTGATGCTGTTGCTATTCTTTGTAGCCAGACTGAATACAATATTGTGGAAACCGAGGACTGTCAGGTGTCCCACTGAGTAAAATAAAAGAAGGTAGGCTGATTTAAATCCATGAAAACTATTGTGTTATGTAATTAGATGTATAAAATGATACTGTTGTTTGCACATCTGTTGTTAAGGGTTGACCTTAATGGTGAATAGCAGTGGTGTGGTGGCTTGGTCACTTTATTCTTTTTTTTTTGTAGGTTTGTAGTGTGATTTGCTGTGAGCTGGATTTTAGTGAGAGCATGTTTGTCTATACACCAATATAGGAAACTGGTGGCCATCCATGGGTTGTTTTTTGGGGGGGTATTTGCATTAGAGGCCTGTTGTGTGTGTGTATATGTGTGTGTGTGTGTGTGTGTGTGTAGAGTCGCCTTTTGCTTGATTATTTATTCCCACTCCTTTAAGGGGTGTCACGGTGCTACAATTACTTGACAGAAATTTAAGTAGCGGAGCAATATAATAACAAAACACAATTGTTATGGGACCTAGAGAGTTACTAGATACAGTCAGGTATATACATTTTGAAACACATTTTCTTTTTTTTTTTTTTTTGGCCTATGATCTCTGTACACACCATATAAAGTTTGAAATGAATCATTTAAAATGTGAGCCAAGTCATGATTTTCAGGAGGTTCAAAAGTGTAGCATTAACTATTCCGGAATAATAGTCATTTTCACACACACTTTTGGTGGCTCATAAATAATGGAACAGAGGGCTGACAAGTAATTAAGGAAAAATATTTCAAGCTTTTGTATTAATTTATTAATTTAGCTATTAATAGCTTGTTGCTCCTGAACATAAAATACTTTAGTATATCAAAATAATAGAATAATTTAAAGAATCATTTAAAAAAGGATTTACAATGCAGAAGGAGTACAATACAGAAATGTCAAAAGGAGGAGGAGTTCTGTTTTTAACATCAGATGGTGTAACCAATGTCATATACAGTGTCTTGCAAAAGTATTCATGCCCCACAATTTTTTTTCACATTTTGTCACATTACAACCACAAATAATTGTGGCACATAAAAGTTAAGTGGAAAGAAAATAAGTGGTTCTTCAAAATTTGTAACAAACAAAAATATGAAAAGTGTAGCATGAATGTGTATTCAGCCACCCTTTACTCTGAGGTGATATTTTGTAAATAAATTAAACTGTTTTTGAGGTCTTAAATTATTTTAGTGTCACTGCACTATATATATATATAATTTAAATTGTAAAAATTAATAACTATTAAAATTACATATGCAGTATATGTAATTGTAAATGAAATTTTTCTCTAGCATACTGCAGTCAAAATATGTGCATTATGAGTAAAAGTGCAATATACTGTATGTAACTTTTTGTGCAATATGCATAACTGCATCTTGTGTAATTTGTGTAAAGTGTATAAAGTGTAAAGCACGTACTTTCATTGGACATACCACATGTTCCAATGACAATAACATATATTTCATATCCATCTATTCTATTATACACATAAACAGGAAAAACATAAAGTCCAAATATTAGCTGGCCAAAATAAAGACAAAGGAGATAAACGTTCATGTGGAACATTGGATTGGTTTAGTGAAGCACTCCATCCTATTAAGGAAACAATACCCAAGACCAGCAGAGTTTATTCTGAAAATATATGCCTCAATAAAAGACCAAGTCAAAGTAGTTCAACCTTCCAAAAGAAATAATCAGACCAACAGGTGCTAAAAAAAGCACGGGTACGTTAATTCCTTAATGTGGCAGTGTCAAAATAAATTTCTCATAAAAAGTTAACTTTGTTGTGGGAAAAAAGGATACAAAGGTGGTTGTCTCAGTTCTTCTACTACAGACCAAGGGCAGCATTCCAATCCACCACAGTGATCTATGCTCATTTTGTCCAAACCCATGGCTTACAGGCAGGGTATGCAAGTAAATTAACACGGTGACATATATTTTATGTACCATTTTACTTATATTTAGAATTACAATTAGAAAATGTTGTCATGTAACTAATGGTCTGTTTTTTACATTATTGAAGGCCTGCCTTCTGTTGTTGCCAATACATTTAAAGTGGTAAACAACATCTACATCCTAATTTATGCACCTGGTGAAATCTTGTTTAATGGCAGAACACGGCAATCTTAACACAGTTTACCAAAGGTAATGTGTTTATGTGTGCATACAGTACAGTACATACACTGCCTGTACTAAAAAGTCACACACACTAATTTAACTGGACTGCATTTTGCTTTGATTATGGCCATGCCATTGTTTTGATAAGTTTATTTCTCTTTCTATTGCTGTTTAGTTCACTTGTATTCCTTGAGTTCACTTCACGTTGTGCATGTGGAAATGCTCTTACTTTCACTATCAAACATAGCCATGAGTTCTACTGTAGGTTTAACCATTCAATTTCACCAAACATTGAAGTCATCACCCATTTTTTTTTAACCACATTTCTCCTTTGAAGATAATGGTTCACCATTATCCCTCCAGTTTTTAATTATACATTTTACAGTTAATAACCCAATTTCAGTAGTTTTAAATGCAACCACAGGGGGGCGCAATCCAGTGTCTTCTTGTGCCAGTCCCAAGTCTGGATAAATGCAGAGGGTTGTGTCAGGAAGGGCATC
>JAOVVA010143384.1:0-10429 GCA_028565275.1 Leiocassis micropogon | reverse complement strand
TCACTGTACTTGTGTTACTCGACCTCAGTGCAGGACATAAGAGATTGGATGTTAATTACCTTCTTTTTGTTTAATCCAGAGGGTGCCATGCTCCCGGACTCCATTTTGTTTTCAGTTGTGTTTTTTGAGTTTTTTGTATGACTTCATTTCCCAGAGTGCACCTCGGTCAGGTGATGGGAGCACACCTGAACCGAGGTAGCTAATTACGTTTGTTATAAATAGTCTGCCTAAGTTGCGTTTCATTGTCTGGCATCTGTTTAAGTTAAGTGGGTGTTCATGTTCCTAGTTCTTGGTGTCATGCCTTTTTCCTTAGCTCCTGGTTTGTCCTGTTTTTTGTTCTGTTGTGTTTATGTACTGTCATGTTTAGCTTGTTGTGTTTTATACCCTAATCTGTTTAGCTCCTAGCCTCTCATGTCTAGTCAGAGTAGTGTAACTCCTTGTTTAGTGTAACTCCTGGTCTAGTTAGTTCATGTTTAGCTTAGCTCACATTTAGCTTAGCTCATGTTTAATATATCTCATGTTTAGTTTAGCTTTTTAAGTTTTGTGTTGCTCCTGTTAAGAAGTGGTGTCTTTATGTTCTCTTTAATAAAGACTTTTCCAAACGATCACCTCTGCATATATGCCTTGTCAAAAGCCCACACACAGCACCCGTTACAGCGGGCACCACAGAATGTGGACTGTTTAAAAAAAAAATTTTTTTTTGCTTAGGAAACAAATTAATTGGGGGCACTTTACTCTTTTTATTCTTGCTTTTAATTGCTTATGTAGCACTTTGAGATTAGTTTACAAATGTAAAGTGCTTTTAAAAATAAAATGCGGACTCCAAGTGGTGCAGTGGTAAAGTGCTCGCCCTATCATCCGGAGATCGCGAGTTCGATTCCTGGAGGAGAATCTCAAAAAGAGCTGATTGGCCGAGCTCTCTCAGAGGGGGGGAATGAGAGGTGCTTAGTGCTCCCACATTAATCATGGCTCTACAGCCAATCAGGGGCATCTGTGAGCTCACACAAGCGGAAGGAGCGGATGACGCTGTCCTCCGAGTGTGTTACGCCACCCCCAATGGTAAGTCAGCGAGCAGTTTGACAAAAGGAGGAAACACGTAATAGTCTTCGACCCTCCTGACTGAGTGGTAGTAGTAGCCTTAATGTGGGAGCCCCCTAGTGATGGGAAGGAATTGGACACGACTAAATTAGGGAGACAATCGGGGGAAAATCTAAAAATAAAAAAATGTATTATTTATTTAATAGTTCTGTTAATTTTTTTTCATCGGTATTAAGCAGGAGATTTTTGTCTCTACACTATGCACCTCCTAAGCTGGTTTTCCTCCTCCTTGTATGCTGACTCTGTTGTTGCTGTTGGGACTTACAACTGTAGTGTCATCAGCACACACTTGTTTATATGATTAGAGCTATTACTATTATTAAATGTAATAATTTCAACTTAAAATATTGCATCTATATGCTTTTATCATATTCGTTGCAGAATGTTCACAGTAATTTCCATGCCATGCCTTTATCTAAATAAATTCTAGTAACAGCCCGCAGTCCCAGAGCGATCCATGATTTCAACAGAAATTTCTTAAGAATAAAGGGTTGCAGGGTTAGACACACACCCCCCTCCCCCCCAACATAACATTTAATTGGAATAGTTCAGGAATTTTTTTTTTTTTACAAGCAGTAAGTTTTCATTCCTGCAGTTAATCTTGGTTGCTATAGATGCTGGCCTTTTTTCCCCCCTCGAGATAATTACAAAGAAAGTTCTCTATTGTGAAAAAAGGTGGGAGAAATATTAAATATGTTAATATTTTTTCGCTTTTGTAAAAGTTGGTAAAATCTGCTTATTTGTTATTTGTGCTTTTAAAGTCAATAGACTAAGTGGATAAACAATGGACAGACTGGTAGGTTACACTCAAGGCAACACTGCCCAATTCTAAGAAATAGCATTGTATAGAAATAAGGTTTAGGAATGTTTCACTGCTATGCATGAAAGAATGAATGAATAAATAATGAACAATGAATGAATACACTGATATTCAAATTATATAAAGGCTGAAATTTATTTTAAAAAATTAGTTAACATTAAATAAGGGTGTTTGTTTTGTTCAGGAGAAGTCATTTTAAAATAATTCATCAGAAAGATTTATATTAGCTTTCATTTTTTCAAAAGTACACTGCACCAAAAATGGACATTTGTCTTGTTTAGCAGACAGGGTGATTCCAAAAACTGATCTATAGGAGTCTGATTTATATGATAATTAGGAGTTGTTTCGGCAACCCCATGTAGCTGTATTTAAGGGTCTTAAGATAGATTTCCTTAAGCAATCCATGAAACTCAGCCAAAAACCCCATACAGTAACAACAATTTGTGAACCTCCACAATTTCAATTGCTTTCAAGAGCAGGTACCATGAGTAAAAGATGGACAATTTTTTTTTCATCATCAAACTTTGAAGACACAAACTTAATAAACTTAAAAAAATCAAGTCGAGCCTGCAATTTATCTTCCCTGAGATGCAATCGTGTGATTTTATAAGAACGCCCCCCAATAATCCCAGTGATCCAGACCCCATCTGCCCTCTGCACCTCTTGACTCATCCCTGTGCTGAACTGGACTTGTTAATTTAAATAACTGGACTATGTTAATTTAAATAACTTCTCTTATATTGAACTTTCAGCTGCATAACACACATGATGTTCTATAATTTCTATCCGTTATCACTCAAATGGTTGAATCTGGTTCCTCTCAAGGTTTCTTCCTATTGCCATCTCAGGGAGTTTTTCCTGGCCACTGTCGCCATCACCCTTGGCTTGCTCTGTAATTTTTTTCAGCTTTACAGTATATCTTAGGTAAGCCTAGGGCAGTGTTTCTCAAACTTCAGTTTTCTGGAAGCGCACTTTATAAAAATGATAAACCATCATGACTAAATTTACAACAGACAGAATTTATAAAATCATGAGGAAGATTAATTTATGTGCATAAATGAATCACTTTTATTGCCATTTATTCATCACTTTATTGGCCTTAATGGTAAACTGTTGATTTCTGGCAACTACCACAACCTTCAGCACTTACCATAACAATACCAGAACACTTTAATACCTGCATGGAGTAGAAAGAAATGACTAAGGTGCAACAGATGTAAAAATTGACGAAACTTTAAAAACGGGACATATCGGAACAATAAATCCAACCAACCCTTTTATTCTTAAGAAGAATGTATTTGTGCTGCCGTGTATCATTTATGGTCGGTCTCCTCACACACAGCCTGAGTTTGTCTTGATCTTCAGCCTTTTTATGATAAAAGTGTTCCACTGACTGGTTTACCTGCCAAATGTTCTTTTTGTTTTTTAGTTATTATTCTTTTAGTGGTACGTTGATATTTACAGAAAATCATATGGAACACATTTTTACAGATTTCCCAGGAAACTCCAGAAAGTCATGTTGATATAAACTCAGGTTTCAGAATCGTTAGTTTTAGATAATGATAAAGAACTTGGAAAACAATCTAAAATCTGTGTTCTAATTAAATCTGTAATTCTCATGAACTAAAAGTCCACAAGCACACTTTTTAAATGACTGATGTGGGCTGTTATGAAGTCTCAAAGCAGTCTGTGGACTCACTGCTCCAATCCTGCCCCTTAGCAAACTCATTTTACAGATCAGATAAACACATGCAGTATGTGATATCAGGTCATCAGTAGCCAAAGGCATTTTTAAGCAGTTTCATATTATACATTTTAAATATTAAAATACCAAATTATTCTGTGGAAGATAGCATCAGTTCTTCAAGCAAAAATAAACATAAAGGCAAATGAAATCAGTGCATTGGTAAGTAAATGTTTTGGGTGATTCAATCACTGGAGGTTATATTTTATAAGCTATTAAATGACTAGATAAATATAAATATCATGAATCACTGCTTCTTGTGAATTGCAGCTGTGGGACGAGTCTTGATCCGCAGAATCTCAGGAATTGGTCGTCCGCTTTTTTCAAAGAAATCTAAACCTGTGATCCATTCAATGTCTCTGACACGTGACTGATGGAACCAAAGTAAGTCCTCAACCCAGTTCGACTCAGGCTGGTTGCTCTGCATGGAAATAAGACAATTAGTTCAGTTAATTAAAGTTAATTAAACACTGAACATATGTTTATCATACGAGGGGTGTTCAAGTCAAACTGGAACTTTTTTTGTGCAGAACAACAGAACATAGCTTTAAGTGTAAAAACTGCCTTTATTTCTCTATATAATCCCCTGCTACACTAATGCATTTATCTCAGTGTTCCACTAGTGCTTGGATACCATGAAAGTTTATAGTTTTCCTTTCCTTAAATGGTTTGTTCACCAAGGTGTTCTGTTTTTGCAGGGCAATGTATGACCTCATGCTGCCCACTGCTCCCCCGCACAACACATTACAGGAACTCAGCTGGGTTGTTAGTGTCATTTCCTCGCTTCAAGCATTTATTTGGAACATTAAAACTTATTAAGGGTAGAAAAGATGTCCCATTGTCAGTTCCACCCATGGAGGTAAAAGAACATACTGTATACAATATAATACACTATATGACCAAAGGTTTTTGGACACCTAGCCATCAAACACATATAACCACATTTATATCAGATTTAGTCATTTTTAAACGTTTTAAATTCAATTCCAGAATTTTTCAGAAAACTGGGTGTTTCTATTAAAAAAAACATCTATCTATGAAAAAAGCATCTATCTGTCTATAGTTGTGCTGTTACTATATTGTACTGTAGCTAGTCCTGCTGCCTCAACATGTGTGTTAATTACACAGTTAATTTCTTTTAAACTACAGTACTGTGCAAAGGTATTGAGCCACCCCTCATTTCTTCATATTTAGCTTCGAAAGAGTCAGACTTGCTTTTATTTTTAATATAGTCTGGAGTAAATGTTCTCCAGGCTTCATGAAGGATTTTTTGGCTCTCATTTTTTGCCAAGTTTTTATGTCTAATTTTCAGTCCTGTCCCTGCATCTGAACAGGTTCAGAGGAATGTTTTATGCCCCACAATCACCTATGAATCATTCAGGCATTAAAAAAAGTAACATTTAACTCAAGGAATGAACAGTGAGAAACTTCAGATGATGACAGATGTTCAGGCCGATGATTAGTATACTGGTGATGGTAAATGAAAAAACGAGATGGGAATTGAGATTGCTGCTGAGGTTGTTACTTTGTAACAGTCAGTTGTAACAGTCGGTTCTTTAATTGTATCTTTAAGCTCTTTGAAGTCTGTCAAAGTAAAACATTTGTTCCCTTTTCGTTAATTTAGACACATAATTATGACATCATTAATTTCATTTAATATAAAGAAATGCTGGGTTGCTCAAGACTTTTAAACAGTACTGCATATGACAAGAGAATTCCTAAAAATCTCTCTCTCTTTCACTCTCTCTCATTACACAGTACTCATTTACTACTACCTACGCAGTGATTCACACATTCTGGTGCTCTTCCAAGAATGCTTATTATATTTTCACTGACCTTTCATCAAGGCAACTAAAAATGTTAGGTTCAACAAGACGCTAGAAAATGTAAAGTTTAGGAAGTTTAACATTTTTCCAGTATATTTCACTGTTACATTACATATTACTAAGTAAACAGTAAAACACACATACACCACCTCAGGTCCGTGCTAGTACCCTGGAATTCTGCACAGCTCATACTACACTGGAGTACACCCACCCACATGCACACATCATATGATAATGTAAATAAGAGGACAGCATATACAGAGCCCACAGCCTCAGGGTGCAAAAACAAATATCTCTGGCCATGATTTTTACACAAAGTACAACATTATTGTATTGATTATTTATTAAAAGCCCGAAGTGATGCATGTGATGACGAAACTGCTCTGGAAACAAATGTGAAAGCTTGAAAGAACAAAAGGAGAAATCGACTTTCCTAGAAAATGGGGCTCCGATACCAGTCAGTGTTTGATATAGCTGATGGCAATAAAACATTCTTGTTGAAACATGATACTCGTTTCATGGTGATACAAGTGTGAAGATTTTTCTTCTTCTGCTCACAAAAAATAACTGCGGTAGCAAGGCAAAATGTCATTAATGTTGTGTCCGCCAATGTTAAAATGTCTCATCTTCATATTGACGGACAATTTAAAAGCCTTGTGTCCGTCTGTGTATCTGTTCAATTGTCTCTGTCTATCTGTGTGTGTGTGTTTGTGTGTGTGTTTGTGTGTGTGTCTCTCTCTCTCTCTGTGTGCCTGTCTCTGTGAGGCTTTGTCTACTGTAGGTGGGTGTCCTGTATCTGTCTCTCTCTTGTTGTTTGTGATGTGCACCGGTGCATCTGTATGTATCTTTGTCTGCCTGAGTTTTATCTGTGTGTATAGGCCTGTCTCTCTGACTATGTATGTGTCCCTGTCTCTATGTCTCTGAATCTCAGTGTATCTGTCTGCCTTAAAAAAAAAAGAAATCAGGAAATGACAAAAATCAAAAGAATAATGTGATAAACTAGATGAATCTTTTCTAATTATGAAGAGATGATGATTAATAAAAGAAAAGTGACGCGCGCGCGTGTATGTATGTATGTGTGTATGTGTTTGTGTGTGTGTGTGTGTGTGTGTGTGTGTGTGTGTGTGCTCACCATGCAGCTTTCAGAGTTATCAGGAAGGTGCGGCATGAGGAACGACACTGTCTGTAATTCCCCCTTACATTCGTTCACTGGCTGATTTGAGTCCAAGCAGCTTGTCATGATGGCAAAGTAATGAGTAGGGATGGGGATGCGAGTGCCTGCAACAAAGCTACACACACACACAAACACACACACACACACACAGACACACACACACACACAAAATCATAGTATGATATATTGTATATGACTTATATTGCTGTAACCCAATAGATTCTAATTTTTATGATTTTTATTTAAGTCACTGATTCTATTATCTTGCCATAGTAACAGGTGACACAGGAAGTTAACCAAGATTGATTTAAAATGTGTATTGTTAAACAGTAGAAAAATAGCTGTTATTGGAAAATAATCAGTTTTAGGGTACAACAACTGTGCTTTACCTCGAGCCACATCACAACACCCTGCCGCGGATTGCGTTTCTATAACAGCAGCCCTCACGATCATAGACAGTGCTGTTAATAATGTTTCATAATGTTTATAGTGCCATCTAGCTGTGATGTCTTGCTTGAATTTCTTGGGTAAACCCGAATTAGCAAACGTAAGCAAAGTCGAGTCACATTGAGGTTATCCCCATGTGCTAACGCACGTTACTGCTGTGCTAGTTTATGTTGTACTTAATGCTAATTGTAGATATAAGTTGCATGCTACTACAAGTTAAATTAGGGCTCATTTGACTTTTGCTTGTATTGAGTGTCTAGTGGTCAAGCTAGCGGTATCTTTGAGTCCTCATGGAGTTTTCTTGTAAAAGAAAATGAAAGAAACAACTTACTTAAACAAAACACAAACTCAATCTTCTTGCCTGTTATCTATTTCAAAGGCTTAGAACAAAAGCAAAGCCTTCATTAGAACAAAAGCAAAGCATCCATTAGAACAAAAGCAAAGCCTGAAGCAGCACAAGCTAAATTTGCATTCAAAAAGAGAACTTGAGCTAAAGGTGGAGCAGATATGCATTCAAGTTATTTTTGTCCTAAGTCCTAGGGGATGATTACGAGAAGGATGCTGCCAAAGCTTAAGCTAATACATTGGAAGCTGGGTTGATAGACATGGATATTAAGCTACAGAAAGGCGTCTAGTGTGGGCCAGAAAGTTAGCCAGTGTCAGAAAGAGAGAGAGAGAGAGAGAGAGAGAGAGAGAGAGAGAGATTTTCTCTCATGAATAAAGCTACTGTCAGCTAATACAAAAACTACAGGGCTAAGAAAGCATAATTTCTTACTGCAATTGCTGGTTTGGACCTATCTCCTAAGGAACAGCTTGACCTGTTTAGGATCACCACCAAGGATTATGTCATAATTGGGCACTTCCAATGGTGTTAACACAATTGTGGGAAAACTCCCACACAACATTCAAGAAAATAGATATCCTTTGGTTTAGGGTATAAATTGCATCAATATGGCAGTTTTTTCCTTTTTCCTCTGTGTTTACTGACCTTGTTGGAACTGAGGCAAAAGCTTGCACTTAAATTCCAACTTAAAATTTTATTCTCACACACACACACACACGCACACACACACACACACACACACACAATGTAAATATAGAGGTGAAAGAGATTTTTGAGAAAAATCCAGTTAGAACAGCTCCACACAGGGCCACAAGTGTGGAAATTTAGTATGTGTAAGCACAAGACATTGTGGCAAGATCCAGCTGGGCACACAGAGAACCTTGTACTGGAACCTTATTTTGGGTGAACTGGGTCCAGAACAGGATGCATGCATATAATTGCCTTATATCACTCAACCAGAATTTACAATTTTTGACAGAGACTGCAAATACTCATTCTATCCAGATAAAACTCAGCAATGTGCTATCTTCGTTAAAGTGGCTCTTTAATCAGTTTGTCAAATGTATGAAGTATGAAACTTGGCAATGCACAAAAGGGACTAGGAAACAAGACACTGTACAGTATGTGTACATGCTGCATCAGTTGATTACTTTAGGGTCTACTTCAGAATGGAATTTTTTCTTGTGTATTTAACATTGATCTGATTTTGGAAAGATTATCTACATTTTTGGCTCCTGATCAAATCAAGATCTTGATTTTCCTAAAAGGGCCAGTGCATTCTTGATCTTGGGAAAATTGATCTTGATCTTTTCATTTCTGGAGTGCACACAAGTATGTTTATCTATCAGATCAGCATGCAATAGATGCATTAAGAACTTAGGGGTACACTGTCACTATGACAAAAAATAATAATAATAATAACCTGTGCAAAATATGGGTTTTACAGTAAGGACCCTGCAAGGTTCATAAAAATAACATAAATAAACTGGTGTACAAAAAAAATATTAAAAACAAAGTGTTTTTTAAAACAACAAATTTGCAACAAAAGTACTGTATGACTTCTAGCCGAAATATAGCTGGTAATGCATGCCCACTTTAGTGTACACATACTGTAGTTAATTTACTCCTTATATGAAATCAGATCTTATATAACACAATAATATTTTTCCTTAGAAGTCATCATATTTTAATTATCTGTAAGGGTCTTTTTAGAATAAAAAAATACCTAAAAATTATAGCCATAATAAAATTTCTATCAGATATCTTTGTTTAAATGAATCTGGTTGTAGTTACATGGCCTGTATTTTACTGATGGCCACTAAATATAACCCATATAACCCATAATAAAGATGCTAACATACTTGTATTGTTTGCTATAGAGGCTGATATGCAGTTAGAGCATTGCAACCGGAGCAGAGATCACATGAAAGTGACACATGAAGTTCAGACATCACTGACGGCTGAAGTAGCATCGGTTACGAAAGCAAGATCTCTCATCCCAATGTCATCAGATCCAGAATCACCTTATCGCCAGAATCACCACTTATCGCCATGACTCTCACCCTTAGGAGGGTTTACTTGGAGGAAGTTCATCTCTTTAAAGTGGACTTGACTGAACTTCACCAGAAGTGGCAAGAGAAGAAGCCAAATATTTAAAACAGGGACATTGTTCCCTTCAAAGAAATGCAGGCAAACGATTGGCCCATAGCCATTATAACCACAACTCATCTTGTTGCATATTCCTGCTTTATCTTCAAGGACTGATTCTTGAAATGTTAGTTAATGTTGGAGCATTGCTCTCGGGCAAAGATAGCAGTATCTCTGTATTCATTTTCATTGTATGCAGCTTGTGTAATTAAACTTATGTTGTGTGTGTGTATTATGATTATTATTATATAAACACACAATGTATAATGCTTTATTGGTTATTGTTTTGCATTTCGCAAAATAAGACACTGATGTGAACTCATTAACATTGCCATGGAGTTTTCTTTGGCGACTTTTTGATTAACTAGTTGTATACTGTAGGTCGTGTCAAGATTTACTAAGCCCTTCACAATGTGTAAAACATTACAGTAAATGTGTGGATTTGTTATTTTAAACTGTTAATAATCAAATCGTATTTTTCACATTTCTTTGCTTACAAAATGTGGAAAAAGTGATGAGCTGTGAATACTTTCCGGATGCACTGTACCAAGCCAACATCAAGCGATCATTGTGCTGCACACTGAGCAACAGCAAAAGACTTTTCTCCATGCACAAATTGAAGACCGGCAGGTGCTTCAAAGTTTGCTCAGCACAAGTTCTACAGAAGCAGCCATAGTGGCTAAAATACCCATGGCCCACATTGTTGGAAATAGGGACTAATGTTACTTAAACGTTTTCATGGCATGCTTCCGTTAGATAATGTAGCTCCAGTTAAAAGAAAAATTATTAGAGATAAGAAACTCGCTCCCTGGTATAACGATCATACACG
>JAOVVA010143343.1:0-10429 GCA_028565275.1 Leiocassis micropogon | reverse complement strand
TGAAATGGGTATTAGCATTAGTGATGACAGGTGGGATGAATGCTTGAGTAATGTACATTCATGTTCTGTGAACGCAAGACATCATCTGATCCAATATAAGGTAATTCATAGGCTCCATTATTCTAAATCAAAACTTCACAAAATATTCCCAACAATCTCTTCATGTTGTAATAAGTGCAATGTGTCAACAGGAACTTTGTTTCATTCTTTGTGGACATATTCATATTCTGAAGCGTATTCAATGAATCTGGAACCTGATCCAAGTATTGGACTTTTATGAGTAGTGGACAGTTCTTGCAGTAGAAACCAAACACAAGCAATTCTATTCTGTATGTGTATTGCAAAAATCTCATTTTACAAATGTGGAAATCTGATGCTGTTCCCACCTTTGAAATGTGGGCTAGAGAACTTGGAAACATGTTACACTTAGAAGAATTGAGATTCATACTAAGTGATAAACTGTCCATTTTCAAAAAGATTTGGGAACCACTCATATTATTTTTGCAGATAGACTAAACTAATATGGACTTTTACAAGACTCTTATATGTTAATTTATTTATTTCATTACTTATTTTATAATGTCTTTTTTGATTTCATGGTCCATGTACACCTTGCTTCAATTTTAACTTCTGTCCCAGCCAGTTCTATATTATATTATGATTATAAATGTTACTCATGTATAATAAGCCTTTTATTTAATTTTTTATGAACCTTTCACAAACAATTTGATCAATGTTAGAAGGATTCGAGTTCCTTTTTGCAATAAACTAAACTTACTGTGTTAGAGTACTTCCAAGAACTTTGATATACGGTCCATCTCTTTCTTGTAAACGTTCAGGCGGTACTGTATGTATGTATGCAGGTTTTTTCAATGAAAATGAAAATAAAGAGTTGAAAAAAAAAAAAGAAAAGAAAGGCAAGCAGCACAAAACCATAACTTTACAGAACATCCACAACATTAATTATAACAACAAAAGCTAGACGCCTGACTGAGGTTCCGTCAGGCTATTTATAATCAACTTAAATTCCTCGCCTCGATTCAGGTGTGCGCTCTTGTCACCTGACCGAGGCGCCCTATGGGATATGAAGTCCCACTGAAACTAAAACAAAACAAACATAATCAGTGGGCGTTTTGGCGCCCTCTAGGGGTTAACCCTTATAAAACCTCATTTAAATTTAATAAAAAAATATTGTAAGTAAACAACAATAGCCCATGTTTAATAAAGCAGTTTTATTTAGACTATAAAAATAATCCTGCGTCTATTTTTATTTAGACGTTTTCAATACAAATTAAAAACTTCTAAATAACATCAAACACTCCCCATCTTTATATTTTAACTATTTATTTAAACTATATAAACCATTAAACTATTTATTTTACTATTTTAACTATTACTATTTAATTTACTTCAAAAAAACCTTTAAAGCAAACATCAACAGCCTCCACCAAAGAGTCTGGAACGCAGAGTACAGGATGCGTCACAAAGTCGCGATATATTATACTATAACCGTATTATACGGTTTATTATAAGTTTGCCTCTTAGAAATACCCAAAATAAAATACCTCCACTGTTTTAACCACTACAAAGACATCACAGCCAGTGGCAGTTTTCAGAAGTTCTTTCCGAGATCAGCGCAGATCGCCGGGGGATTTTCTGAAGCTCAAATCTCTGAAAACATTGTGGCAATTGTGTTTAAATAGACTGGCTTTAAATAGGCTTTGTGTTCTTAGACTGTAGAAGAGGGTAAAATTAAAGCGGCTAAAGAAAAGGGACCAGCGGACCTGTATAGAATTTAGCCTCCTGGCCGAATTGATGTACTCTAAATTGTGGTCAGACCACGAATGGTTGGACTGCACCCTCCAGCCAGTGACGCCACTCACCCAAAGCCAGTCTGACTGCCAACAACTCCCGATTACCTATGCCATAGTTCAGCTCAGTGGGGCTCAGGCGGTGGGAGAAGAAGGCACAAGGATGCACTTTTCTATCCCAAAGAGAGCGTTGTGACAGGACTGCACCTACTCCAACATTGGAAGCATCCACCTCAACAGTAAACTGTCATTCAGGATCTGGACAGAAGACAGCAGCAGAGACAAACCGGGACTTTCATTTATCAAAGGCCCCCTGGGCCTCATTACCCCCCTTAAACAGTACCTTAGGATAGGTGAGCACTGTTAAGGGTGAAGCAATCTGAGTGAAGATCCAGATGAAGCACCGATAAAAGTTAGCGTACCCCAGGAACCGCTGCAGAGCCTTCCGAGAGTCAGGAGTTGGCCACTCAGCTACCGCCCTTATTTTAGCAGGGTCGGCTCTGATCTCACCCGCCGAAATCACGAACCCCAAGAACAAAACTGACCTTACATGGAAGACGCACTTCTCTGCTTTTATGAATAGTTGGTTCTCCAGTAGACGTTGCAACACCTGCCGAACATGCCGAGTGTGTACCTGCAAAGAAGGAGAAAATATCAGGATGTCATCTAGGTACAAAGACCAATTTGTTTACTATATCTCTCAGCACATCATTGACCAGGGCCTGGAAGACAGCGGGGGCAATGGTCAGACCAAACGGAAGGACTGGTATTCAAAGTGTCCCATGGGTGTGTTGAAAGCTGTCTTCCACTCATCTCCCTCCCGAATGCAGATAAGGTGGTAAGCTTGGTGAAGACCTTGGCTCCCTGCAAGAGTTTGAAAGATGAAGAAATAAGAGGGAGCTGTTCTTAACAGTAATGTCGTTCAACCCACGATAATCAATACAAGGACACAGGGAGCCATCCCTCTTCTTGACAAAGAAGAACCCCACACCCGCAGAAGAGGAGAAGGGACGGATGAGGCCGGCTTTAAGGGACTTGTTAATATACGTGTCCATAGCCTTTCTTTCTGAACCTGAAAGGGGATATAAATGGCCCTTGGGTGGAGAAGTGCCTGGGAGGAGCTCAATAGCACAATCATAAGGGCGGTGTGGAGGCAAGGACATGGCCCGGGACTTGCTGAACACCAGACGCAGGTCATGGTACTCCGCCGGGGCCCCAGACAGATCAGCAACCTCCACCTGCAACACAGGTCAAACAGAACCAGAAAAAGGGGTAGGACCAAGAAAAGAAGCAAGACAATTTTGGCTCCAGGATAAAACAGAATTTCCAGACCAATCTACGTGTGGGCCATATTGTACCAACCGGGGGTGCCCCAAAACTATAGGAACATATCTCACGGTGATTGCCCGAAACCACTAGGCTAACCTTGGGTGTCTGATGAGAAACAGTAGTAATCAAGGTCCCATTTAGGGATCGGGCAGGGATAGGCTCAGGCAAAAGGATGGTTGGAATACCCAACGGTGCAGCTATTGAGCTGTATATGAAATTACCCTCAGCCCCTGAATTGACCACGGCCGAACATGACTCTGAAGTCTCCCCGTATTGGACCAATACAGATAGAAGAGTGCGAGAGGAGGGGGATTGTGAAAATGGAATAGCGCTCACAATGATCCCCCGTTTTACTGGTGAGCCTTGGCTTTTGCTGGACAGGCTGCGGCAAAGTGACCTGGGGTGTTAGTTGAAGGCGTCCCACCTGCATGGGTTCAGGTTCTGGCAAGTCAATGGTCGCCAAAGGAGAGTGGGTGCAGAGTCTGGTGCAGCGAGCTGGTCCACTGCCTCCTGTCCTCTGACAGACCGGTCGAAAAGTCTCATCATCTCCTGACGAAAATCATTAAATGAGTCACAGCATGGGGCTCTGGATTCCCAGACAGAAGTTCCCCAATCACGAGCCTTGCCCGTAAGGAGTGTCAAGACAAAATGTCTCTTCTGCCGCGAACGTGCGTGGCTGGAGGGCAAACACTACAGAACATTGTGTCAAAAAGGCTCGACAGAAGTTGGGGTCCCCGTCATAGGGAGGTGGGTTGTTGCAGCGGGGTTCATGCTCGTGGCAGAAGGAAAGGTGGGCAGAACCTCACTGAGTGCCCTCTCGCTGGACTTCCTGGATGCGAGCAGTGAGGTCCGCCACTTGGTTGGCGAGGAACTCGACCTCCCTCGTGGTGCTGGTCAACCAGGTCTCATGCTGGCCCAGAAGCACCCCTTGTTGGGCCACTGCCGATCTGATGGGTTCTGGACCTGCTGCATCCATCTTGGTCAGATCGTTCTGTAAGGTAATCAGAATGAACACAAATGCAGGTATCCTTCAAGATTTTATTGGTTAAAAAAATACCTTAATTCAGGCAAAACAAAAACAAAAACTGAACTGTTCTTAATAAGCAAAACACATGAGCGCCCAAGTCCCAAAAAACAAAAAACCACTCCAAAGAGGAAAAAAGGCCTTGACTCGGAGGCGTAGCTGTAGTTCCTTCGACGGCCGGCAGGGGGCAAAAGGTCGATGTCCGCTGAACTGCACGGCCGCGAAGAAGAGCGAGAGCAAGCCGGCCACGGGACGGGAGCGGCGCAAACTAAGAAAAAACAGAACCAGGCCTGGATGAAAAAGAGACAAAAACACAGAGAGAAAGGGGGGAAAAATAAAAAAAACAAACCAGAAAATACTGACTAGGAGCCAAAATAAGAAATCACATATGCAGGACTAGACTGGACAAGAAGCAGGCAAGCGGCTGCCGACATGGAACAATGATCTGACACTTGACAACAGACGAGAGGGAATAAATAGAGCGAATAATTACAATGAAAACAAGGGGAACAGGTGAGTGAAATCATCTTAATAGAACAATAGAGAGGAAGTGTGAGGGATGATAGTGATGTCACAGAGATACGGGCACATGGCTAAGGATCAAAACAAACAACAGCTTGAATAGACATGTAAACAACACGGGACACAAGGGAAAAAACGAAAACCTTAGAGATCAGGCCAGGGATCTGACATCTTTAATAACCGATGGAGGTTTTAAGCCGTACACACATGCATTCTCGCCTAAACAACTCTTAAAACTACACTTTGTGACACAATAACAGTAACATTATGCAGGCGGAGAAACCAGAGAATAAAGAATAAACCAGTTATGGGGTCAAAATAACCCAACATTTCATTTTCATGAAATTTTCATTCGTACATGACTCACTACATCTCATTTGATCCAGCATAACTAACCCAACAATGTGTTTAAAGTACCCGATATAACCCAGAATTTTGACCCAACATTAACAAAGAAACAATGTGTTTACAGAAACAAGCATTTTTAGAGTGTATTTTTTGAGTTATTCTAATGTTCTAATCTGAAAGTCTATTGCTATTTCTATATTTCAAGTTTAAATGTATTTTTTAAAATAATAACAGTAAACAGATACAAACAGACAAAGGCATTCTTTGTAAAAATTAAATTATCAGCTAGTGAACTTGATCGTCTGTCTAAACAATATTTAACCAATGTTTTTTTTTTTTTTTTTTTAATTATTATTGTACATTAAATGTCAGTAGCTCTGTTTCTGATTTTTCATGTTTGTTCTTCGATACAACATATGACGTTTTTATGACTTAAGCTCTAATTATATTGGTGCTGTCTGGGTTATCACCATCACAGGAGGAGGAGGTTGCAGTTTCTTCAGCTCTAGTCTTTGTGTGCCGCTGCAGGAGGACAGGGCTGCAGACAAGTCATTCCATCTCCACTTTCAAACATCAGGCAGATCGACACCTTTCAGCACCATGAACCTACCACCTGGGGCAAAGAGTTATGCTCTCCACTTGTAACATTCCCCATTTCCCGAAGACATCTTTGCATGGTGACTCTTAATGTATTGAATCCAGCTTCACTCCACTCCTTCTGAAGTTCTTTAATCAGCTTTGTATGCGGATCTTCTTGTTCCTCTGCTTGTGCATCTTTTCTTGCCACACTTTTAATTCCAGTCAACTTTTCATTAATATGCTTTGATACAGCACTCTGTGAACAGCTAGCCCTTTCAGTGATGACCTTTCGTGACTTAGCCTTCTTGTGGAAGTGTCAAAGGGGCCTCTGGACAACTGTCAAGTCAGCTGTCTTCCTCATGCATACTTCATCATGCACTGACCTAGACAGAGAGATGCATGGAATTTTACTATATGAATAGTAATTTACATTAAACTCAAAAAGCTTGAAATATTTCACTTTATATGTAATGCATCTAGAATATATTTTGAATAAATAAATGAATATATATTCATAATATAAATTATGAATAAAGTTATTTCATGAGAAGTTAAAAAGATACAAATGCTTTAAAATGTTTTGAGTTGTTTAGAATTGTTGAATTTGCTCATGATACAGTAGTTGTTCATAGAAACTCAATTTACTGTTCAAAGTTATGCAGCAGCAAATGTATCAAATCAACTAATTAATACATTCTGGAAAAAAGCTTATTACCAAAATGCCTAAAAGACCATGGAAGACAGCAAAAGTAGATGATTACAGAATTTGCAGCTTAATTAAAAACATTGTCATTCTAATTTAACACGGGAAATGCATTATTCTAGGCTTCAGGAAAATCTGTTCCCCCTTACTACTGGCTGTGAATGTATCAAGGATGACAGAAATGCAGTCAGAGACATGATATTTAGATATTTTAGATATTTCTAAAATACAACACAGTGTGCCTTTAACACAATGAGCAGAACGATTTAGAAAGACTGTATTTCAAATTTAAGCAGGGGAACAGATTTTTTTGTAGAAAGATCAGAGACGACTGATTGACATTATTCCTTCAACAAAAATGAATCACATGTGGAGACTTCTATCAAAGCAGAATATTTGGCGGGTTTCCAACCCTAGAGTATTCAAGTGTGTGTTAACACAATGCCAAACGGGAAAGACATAAGCAGTGGTCTTTCAGAAGCAGGTCTTGTTGCTGCATATTAATCTGGGAAGCGTTATAAAAACCTTTTCCAAACAGTTTGGAGTTCAACATTCTGCCTTGAGAAAGATTCCTCACAAGTGGAAAGCATTCAAGTTAGTTGCCAATCTTCCCAGGAGTTCTCGTCCCAGCACATTCACCCCAAGGTTAGACCATGCAATGGTCAATGGTCAAAAATTCTGTTAAAATGCTGTTTAGTTTCCCCAAACATGGAACTGGGCATTAAGGCCAAACAACAACAGGAGCCAGCTTTACAGTTTCACAAAAATAAAGTCACATTGCTGAGCTTCACTGTATTTTATTTCCCTGACAGGTTTGTTAAAGCGTTCTTTTAACCATGAACGTTTCCAGTCCCGATGCATGCTCCTTGTCTGAGTGCCTGATAGAGGATAAAGCTGAGATTGAATTTCTGCGTTCTAAGCCCACTTGCTTCATTATCTTTGGAAAACCAGTAAGTGTTAACAAAACCTTTTGGCTTAAAAATATTTCAGGCCACTTACAAATTATTATTTTATTTGTTTGTTACAGCCTGAATTATTAACTGTTTACTATAATACATGCAATTTTATTATACCTGGAACAGTACATCATGTGTCAAATACACTATGTGGCAAAGATTTGTGAACCCCTGATCATCATACTTATATGTGGTTCTCCAAACTGCTGCCACAAAGTCTGAAGCACAGTTGTACAAAATGTCTCTTTACATTGTAGCGTTACATTTTTTCTTCATTGGGATTAAGAGGTCCAAACCCTCATCCAGCAAGATGACGCCCCTATCAGATCTACAAAGCCAGCTCCATGAAGGCATAAACGTGTGTGTTAAATTTGAAGTGGAAGAACTTGGGTGTCTTGACTGTTCCCTTTCAAAAGCTACACTCGATGCTGCATGAAAATGCTATGGGAATGTCTCTTTGTTCCCCGGTTGTGAAGCACGTGTATGTCAAACACACCAAAAACTTTGGCTTATATAACCTCGGTCAGGTGACGTCATCTGATGAGGTGCACCTGCAGGTTATAAATAGGACTGAACCGGAAAACATCCTCAGGTCTTTTTCTCTTCAAGATCCGCATTGTGTGTGTGCATGTATGCAAGCACTTTTCAGCAAAGAAAGCGAAATAGAAAGTTATTACTCACTATAAATATGGCAGAGTCAAACAGGAGATGTGTGCATCCGTGTGAAAGAGATCTCGTAGAGGGCGATCTCCATGCTAATTGTTTTGAGTGTTTGGAGGAAGAGCACGCTATCCTCGGGTTTGAGGGAGGATGTGAGCATTGCGATCTCCTCACTATTAAAGTCCTTCGCGCTTGGCTCGCCTTCTTTAAAACAAAACCGCGAGCCGTGGCGCATTCATGGGGTTCGCGTGCTGGTCTGGTGGAAGCACATGAGACGGAATCCTCCCTTTCTCTTGCTCTCTCGCCGGATCATGAGCCGTTACCGCCCACTTCTCAAGAGCGCTCCGGCGCTTCTTGTGAAGGGGCGGAAGAAACTTCCTCTCTCGCTTCGGTGGAGATGGAAACTATCGCTTCAGAACGCTCCTCTAGCAATGAGCGAGCGTATCAGGAGTTATTAGAGGTGGTAACTTGATCTAACGCTTACACTTCGATTGGCCGCAGGAGCACGAGTCCCCCAAGCGCTCAAAATTAGACAACAGGTTTCTGTCGGGTGGCCGGAGGGAGGAGCCTCAACGACGCTCTCTCCCCTTTTTGGTGATCTCCATGACGAGTTAACCCATTCATGGAAGATGCCATATTCAATCCGCCACGAGGAGACCGGACCTGAGGAGCATTATCTCCACTAAGGGAAAGTCCTGAAGCTTATGCGCCCAGGACCGTGAGGGAGGGGTGCATAAAATTCCATCATGGAATGAAATCTCCTTCCCGGCACCCTCAGGAGGTCGGTGATTTCTGCCACCATTGGTGTTTCGGGAAACAGCGGTCTCCTAACAGTCACCACCCCTCCCCCCCCCTGCCTAGCCGAAGCAACAAAGCTTCTGCTCCTTTCGGAGAAACTGGCAGCGTGGAAGCTACTGCCAGACATGTCTCCCTGGCTACAGGATTCAATTCGCTCATCCGTGCTTCAACGGCATGGTCCCCACTTCCATGAAACCGGAACGAGCACCTCTGTTAATTCAGGAATTACAGACTTTGCTGGTGAAAGGGGCCATAGGACATGTTTTCCTCTTCCCAAACAGAGTCAGGCTATTAAAGTAGCTGTTTCTTGGTTCCAAGAAGAGGTGGGGCTGCGTCCAATTTTGGTTCACGAGTTGAACCCCTATATTAAAAATACAAGTTCAAAATGTCGACAATCAAAATGATTGTTTCTCAAATCCAACCAAAAGATTGGTTTGGGACAATCCACCTGAAGGACGCATACTTTCTTATAGAAATATATTCACAACACAGGGGGTTCCTGAGGTTTGCTTCCGGGGGTGAAGCTTACCAGTATCGGGTCCTCCATTCGGCCTAGTTCTGTCACCCGCACATTTACAGGAGCTAACGCTCCGGCATCGAGATGTCATTTTAGCTCACCTCGATTTTTTTTTTTTTAGGATTGAGACTCAACCCCACGAAAAGCGTTCTCTTTCCTGCTCAAAGTACGACATACTTGGGTGTCACATGGGATTTGACCACAATGCGGGCACAGCTAAAGCCTAAAGGAGATCAAACTAGGCCAGAAAGTAACCTTTCATTACTCTCAGAGAGTGTTTTCAGTTGTGGCTAAGAGCCAGGGGCCAATCCCCAGAGGCAATAAGGGTTACGCACCGAGGGCTTCATACCCTTTCTATGTGATTCAGACCCCGGTCTTTGACTTTGGGTCCCACTCTAGGTCCATGTTGTCGTCGCAAGCTGCTAACGACAGACGCTTCCCTCACGGGCTGGGGTGCTGGAGGGTGAAGGGATCTGGAGAGGTCATCTTCTCGCGTGGCACATTAATTGCCTCGAAATGATGACTCTTTTTCTGGCCCTGAAATACTCCCTCCAGCAGTCAAGAGGCTACCATGTCCTAGTGCGGGTGGACAACACTACGGTAGTCTTGTAAATAATCGCCTGGGCAGACCACGCTCGCGCCTCTGGGAAAAGCTAGCGCACTAGGTTCTGCTTTGGGCACAGGACACGTTCCTGTCCCTCAGGACTATTTACATTTCCGGGCATATGAATATGGGAGCAGACTTGCTGTCCAGACAAGCTGTGACACACGGGGTTTGGAAACGCCACCCCGAAGTAGACAGTCGAATCTGGGAGAAGGCACAATGTCCTCTTTATTACTCTCCGAGTCCTTCAGCTTCTCTGGGTCTGAACGCCATGGCCCATACAGATGTGGCCATTAAGAATGCTCATGTTTTCCTGCAATTTGCAGGTGCTGCAATTTGCCAATTTTGACTTGCCGCAAGCAACATTCGGGAATTTAAATAAATGTGTAGTGCTTCGCTGAATATCCGCTAGATGGCGCATGGAAGGACTTTATTTAAAAGCCAGACCACATACAACGAAGAATTGTGTATAGTTAGTCAGCCTGATGAACTGAGATGCCCAAAAGTTTCTTATATAGTTTTTGTAATGTCTTAACAGGGACAAAACAATGAAAGACATGGCAATGCCTCGGTTTAAA
>JAOVVA010143262.1:0-10431 GCA_028565275.1 Leiocassis micropogon | reverse complement strand
AAACTCCCTGAGATGGTAATAGGAAGAAACCTTGAGAGGAACCAGACTCAACAGGGAATCCATCCTCATCTGGGTGAAAACAGATAGCAGCAGAGATGCCATTTGAGTACAGTGAACTCACTGTCATGTTGTAGAAATCAGCTTGAGATGATCTTAACTTTGTGACATGCCACACTATCCTGTGGCCATAACAGGATGGACATTTAAATGATGCTTAATTGGTACTAAGAGCCCAAGAAAATCTCATTACACCACCATCACCAGCCAGAACCATTAACGCAAGGCAGGATGGATCCATGCTTTCATGTTGTTTATGCCAAGTGCTGACCCCACCATCTGAATGTCGCAACAGAAACTGAGACTCATCTGACCATGTGCTTCAAGGTTTGACATGTTGTGCATTCAGACGTGCTCTTCGGCATACCTGTTATAATGAGATGTTATTTAAATTACTGTTCCCTTTCTATCAGCTCAAACCAGGCTGGAAATTCACTTTTGACCTCTGGCAACAAGGCATTTCCCCCCAGATAACTGCCACTCACTGGATATTTTCTCTTTTTCAGACCATTTTCTGTAAACCCTTGAGATGGGTATGCATGAAAATCCTAGTAAATACTCAGACCCAGCTAATTTATTTATTGCTTTGTCACAATGCCCCTTGTTGAAATTGAAAGCAGATGTTTAGCAAGGAAGCCTACTGTGCAGAGAAATAAACAGCAGAGATCGCAATACATTTAACCATACTTTCTGGATTTATGGATCATCTGGATTCACTTTATTATGAATATCTTGCTAGTTCTTAGTCAATTTCTACTAATCATCCTCTTTTGGCTGTCATGGTTCTGATTTGTTCGTCCCCTGATCCACTAACATGCAATGAGACCAGGAGCAAAGCAAAAGGTGCATACCTCAGTCAAAAAGGTACCAAATGTGTTATATTGTGTGGTGTGTGTGTGTGTGTGTGTGTGTGAGAGAGAGAGAGAGAGAAATAAATCCTGTATCATTTGATTTACAGTGTAAAGGTTTTCAATGTTTATCATTTAATTAATGGATGTATTGAATGAACAACACTCATTTTATGTATCATGACTTACAATTTTATTTCTTTCTTTAGTGAGATTGTTGGCAAGTGATTGCCCTTATTTGTTCTTTGTTTTAACACTTTTCTAAGCACGCTACACCATAAATAGTGGAATAAGACCAGGAGCAAAACAAAGACACACGAGTCTTTCTTCATGACTTCATGAGTCTTCATGACTGTTTGTTCTTACTTTCATTAAAAAAAAAAATAAAAATAATGCCAATACTTGCATATTATTTTATACTATAAGTATGGGCCAGTATCACACACACACACACACACACACACACACACACATTTTAATGTCAAAATGCTATAGCAAATATGTCAAGATGTTATATACTGTTTGTAATGACATTAAAGATTGTTTCCGTTTTTCTCAGAAAGTCCTGTTTTTCTTACAAAAAAACCCCACAAGATTTCACAATATTGACATACTTTCAGCTAAACTTAGGAGAAAATAATGGACTATAAATTATTTCTCAAACAAAGAACTTGGCTTGGCTTGCCCGCAGCACCACAAATTATTTAAATATTTACAAAATACTACAATTTCAATCAAAATAGCAGACAATAAGTCATATTAGTGGATAGTCAAGGAATAGACACAAAGAAAAACAGTAATGATTATTAATTTACATGTGAACATACTGTAGGCAAGTATAAAAGAATAAATATTTTAAGTATTATTTAATTACATTTTATTTTATAGTGCTTTTAACAATTGACATTGTCGCAAAGCAGCTTTACACAATTAAAAGAATTATTTAAGCTTGTATGAAATGTGAATGTGTATGAAGTCATGTGTCATATTTCAAATGCTTATTTATTTATTTCAATCATTTTGATAGTCTCAGGTGCATGGTAACCTGTTCAGGCTTGGATCAAATGTTCACTGATGATCCACAAATAAGTGATTAAAGAAGTACAGACTAAATACAGAGTAAATAAAGAAGCACATTGGTGGGACAAACAATGGTGATCAGTTACTGGTTGGTGGAAACATGCAGCTCAGTCATAATTTACATATCCATGGTGAGCTTATCAAACCGGCTCTCTCAACTACAAAATCTGTGATATGAGCTGGAGAGCTGAAGTGCAAGACAGCCTGCTCTAAAATTGGCCAGCAATGTGAGGTGGGGCTCTTTGTTGAAATCCATTCCTCAGAAATCATTTACTATTTGTGCATCATCGGTGAACATTTTATCCCAGCCTGAAAAGGTTACCATGGACCTGAAGACTATCAAAATGATTTAAAGAATAAGCATTTGAAGGACGACACTAGACTAATAATAATAATAATAATAATAATAATAATAATAATATATCTCTATTAAATGCCCTTAATTTATTCTGTAGTTATTCCCTGATTAACACACATACACCCAAACAAGATGTGACTAATAGCCCTGTCTTCACAGAAGCCAATCTAATCAGTATCAAATATAAGATCTCAAATGCTTTTATGCTAATATGATTACTGGCAACATGCAAATAATTGCATTATGTATATTCACTTCCTGTATGTGAAAAGCAATTTACAGACAAGAAAGCTTTTTAGTTGGTTTCCATATTTGCAGATATGAAACATTAGTTATGATTAAACAGGTAAATTCATAGATCATATTACATGAGGATTTTTGTTTCATGAGAATTCTGAGGCATCTGTTAAGTTGTATTAATTCACATACAGTGGGGTATGAAAATCTTTGAATATAACTGCTTAATTTTGTATTGTTTTCCAATCAAATAAACTATAGGATCCCTAAGGCTCCGCATGTCTGCAGATCCCGACGCCCGCATGCTCTGATTACCTGCAAACGGAGTGTTTGGTCAACTCGCTGCCGCTCCTCAAGCTGCTCCAATGTTTCAGCAGATATATTATTACCTCACAGTATGACATAAAAGGTGATGATGACGCTGTCTATTGTGGCCAGTGAGGGACCGCCCGCTATACTGGCAAAAGTTTTTTCTGTTTTACAGTGTGAGGAAGTGAGAGAAAAGTAGAATCATCAAAAAACTTTACACCAATTTCAGAAATGATTACTTTTTGGTTCGTACCATTTATGCTTGAATGACAGTGTGCACTCAGTCTGGCATGGACCACACATCAAGTTGTACAAACTACTATGATCTTTTAGATCAAATCCATCAGTGCTGCATGAACACGTTTCAAAGCAAGAGATTAGGCTTGAGGAGTTTTTGAAATACTAAACATTTACTTTCTTTATTATTAATATTTCAAAATACTAATACCATCTATATATTTAAAATTTTAAAAGAACAAAAAAAAAATCCCAAATTTTCTATGCAGTCTCAGACTGTTGAACCTAACTGTATATAAACAAGGCATATTGCTGTACTGAAAGCAATGCAAAAACTGGCATAAAGTTTTTAATAACTGACATAGGCCAATCAAATTGCACATGTTGGTAGAGTGACTCTTTCCCTATACTATTCAACATAGAGTGTCAGAGTGTTAATCAACATCTCAAAGAACAATTTCCAAAATTTTGACAAAACTGAGTTTAATAGAACATCTGTTTAGCACATTACATTAAAGTACAGTTAATAATATAACTTGGATTACAAAATCTTTTTTACTCAAATTAGTTGATGCAAAAATGAATACACCTCACAACAAAAACTACTACATCTAACATTTGTATGACCTCCATGTTTTGTAAGGACTGCACCAAGTCTACTAGGCATGGAAAAAACAAGTTGGCGACAAATTGCAAGAATTTTTCCATTCTTCAAGAACGTACTCTTTTAGATGCTGGATGGAGAGTGATGCTCTACTTGTCTCTTCAGAAT
This sequence comes from Leiocassis micropogon, assembly GCA_028565275.1. Lineage (NCBI taxonomy): Eukaryota > Metazoa > Chordata > Actinopteri > Siluriformes > Bagridae > Leiocassis > Leiocassis micropogon. Next base: position 6,533 of record JAOVVA010143262.1, on the reverse strand, counting down.
TCCCCATAGGTGTTTGAATGGGTTCAGATCAGGAGACATACTTGGCCACTGAATTACGTTTACCCTGTTCTCCTTCAGAAATGCATTAAAGTATTAACTGTACTTTAATGTAATGTGCTAAACAGATGTTCTATTAAACTCAGTTTTGTCAAAATTTTGGAAATTGTTCTTTGAGATGTTGATTAACACTCTGACACTCTATGTTGAATAGTATAGGGAAAGAGTCACTCTACCAACATGTGCAATTTGATTGGCCTATGTCAGTTATTAAAAACTTTATGCCAGTTTTTGCATTGCTTTCAGTACAGCGGTAGCCTTAGATGTGCATTTTGGATCATTGTCATGTTGAAAAAGTGCACAGCGAACAAGGGCAAGAGTGATGGTAACATCTTCTCTTTCAATATAGAGCAGTACAGTACTTCTGTGAATTCATGATACTTTAATTTTCTTTTTACTCCTCACCTTTGCGACATAGAGTTTTGAAGCCATCAGTTCCAAAATCATATATGCTGGTCTCATCACTCCAGAGTGCAGAGTCCCAGAACCCTTTTTATCAGAAGATGCTCCTGTCAAGGTGTTAACTTCCGTGGATGGCCTGGACGTCTCTAGGAGATGGTTCCATCTTTGTTACATTTTTGCATCACTTTTGCTACAGCATTCTTACTGATAAGTAAAGCTTTGCTGAACTTCTTGTATAAAGAAATTGTCCTTCTCAAATCTTGTGATATTTCTCTTCCATGTTGACAGCATGAAATGGGAAGGGGTATTCTTTAAGTGAACTGTCTGCAACTGTTAGCTGTCAACTAGACAACTGTTTAACGAATAATTAGACTCACCTGTAGTTAGATTCTTTTTAATTAGGATTTTGTTGTCTAAAATGTAGCTGTTCTCTTAAGACTTTCATTCATTTTCGTATTCATTTTCGTACCGTGGTATCGAATGAATTTGTTAGGAAAAATGAGCTTTGCTGTGTACAAATCAACAAATCTGGTTTGCAATAAATGGCCTGTATTTGTGGGAGTATTTTGTAGTATAGTGTCCCATAGAAAATGCTGATTCTGAGAGGAAAGTAAAGGTTTCTGACAAATCTGTTGGAGTGTACTCATTTATGCTAAGCACTATATTCTCCATTACAAGAGCAGTTAGTGGTATCTCAGTGCACATTTTTTTTTCTTTTAAATGCTGGTTTCACCATCTTTAAACTTCATCCATCTGTGCAAATTGTTCATAAATGATGTCTTCATAAAAGACAATTATGCGGTTAGTGAAATATTAACTAATGCTTTTTTAAGGAGAAAAACACTTAATTCTTCCATACATTGAAGTGGAGCATGTTCCTGTTTGCTGAAGCAGTTTATCCATGTGGGGCTCAGATGACGTGATGAACAAAACTGTTGTCTCTCAATCGTACATACTTTACACTCATTTTGATGACTGGCATCTAGACACCATTACACACAGTCTCACGGTATGCATTATAACATATGCATTATATACAAAATCACACGAAAGTCAAACAAAAACATTCTCCATGCTCAGTCTATTCTTTTTTCCCTTTGTTAATGAACCAGATATTTATTTTCGTAAATGCCAATCAGACATATTACACATGATCGCAGATTTTTGGCTATGTACAGTAAATAATGTTTGACCATAATGTGAGACTGAGATTGTGTAATTACCAGTGTATGTCGGAGTTAACAAAAACAAAAACAAAAAAGTCCAAAAATATTTGAACACAACAAAATGATGAAACATTTCATATTTATTTCATAATTTCATACTGCACTCTGTTGTCATTGCAAGCACCCGTGCATACAAGCCAACTGAAAGTTTGGTTCGTTGTTTAACACATCCTTATGCTCAAAGCACCAGCTTCCCAAACCTAAAATGGCACCTTATTCCCCACACAGCATGTATTAAAACAAATCCATAACCCTGAAATTAGTCACTCACTGAGGAGTGAAGGTCCTGGCTGTTGCTTTTTATTTGACCTGTTTCTAAAACATGTTCTTGCAAACCCTGTTCAGGGCCATATAAATTAAGGGTTAATAAGAGGTGAAAAAAATATTGGAGAACCAAAGCAATTATGTAACTGTCTTTTGGAATACAGTCATGATGGTCCATTGGTCCAGAGGGAGGGTTTTTAATGTTATTCAACTTTTCTGGGCTGAGCAGCAAAATACAGGGCCACTAAGCAGTATAAGGTTCCTCCAATCGTCAGGCCCATTGTAGTCCTGTACAGTAGCCGGTCCATGACTCCACGCTTCAAATGAATCGGCACTCCATCAGCTTTCTAATGTCAAAAACAAAGCAAAAGTTTTAAGTGATTAAATTGGGTGTGAAAATCACTGCTTTTGTAACAACAATAAGAAGAAGAAGAAAAAGAATGAGAAACCAATGTGTTTCAAAAGGACTGAACCTTGTCTGAGGGAATAATTTGTCTAACATTTTCCCTCATCAAAAAGATAATTTTTAACACAAAAAAAAAATCATAAAGTAATAGCCATAGAGTCGTGGACCCTAATTAAGTTTTAGAGATGCACAAATTTCCCAGCCAATATTGTGCACCAGTCTGACCTACTGATACTGATTTTCATTTCTAAGAACTACACTGACCAATTTCACCAAATGATGGATCCTTCCAAGTTCGAACAACATGTCTTAACCCAATTTTCAGATTTTCAGCAATCTCCTTAGCTGTTTTCTTTGCGAGATGCAGGCCAATATTCTGACCCTTCTGAAACAGAATAACTGCAGGATATGCCACCTGATTGTTTAAGAAATGAGAAGCTTCATCAGTTAGGGTTAAATAACTTGTGGCCAAATGAACCATATTAATCACTGCAGTAATTACCTGGTGGAAGCATCTTAACTATTTGCGTAGTTAAATCCATCTATAATTGACAGCATACAAAAACATTTTGATAACTTTAATGTAAAATTCAATCTTATGTCTAAAAAAAAAAAAAAAAAAAAAATACTTTCACCTAAATTATAGGTAACTATAGTTTCTCCATGTTACTGATTAGAACTTTTTTTGTACAAATAAAATCTAACTGAAAATGAAAATTCAACAGGCTACCATGTGCTTCCTCTGAGAGACAATGTTTTTAAACTGCTACACATGCATTGTTAGGGTTCAGAATGAAGGGCAGAACACAACTGGCCACTATGATTGATGCAAGTGCGCAAGCCTTCTCCCCTGAGAGTTCATGGCTACAGATGGCTGTAGCAGGACTCTAACTTGCAGTCTTCTGAAGATGTGAGGTGTGGAAGTGCAATTGAGACACTCAGAAGCAATATGCACAAAACTGGTTATTGCCGAGGCCGATTACCGGTCACAGGCCAATCAAACAGAAAACCAGATGATTCCGATCACAGGCAGATCATTCAATCATCTCTAATTAGTTTGTGTCCGAATTGCAAAAATTAATGAATTTACATTCGCTTGTCACAACTCATTGTCAAATATAATCAGTAATTCTGCACTGAAGTATGAGGGCTGGTCTTTATTTAAGTGCAGTTATAAATTCTGTAGTATTAGTTGATTTTAATGTTGGAAACAGTTTTAATAATCATTCTGTTTAAGATTTTAACAACACAGCCATTAAATTCTGCAGAGGAAAACCAACAGATTCACTTATCAAAATCCTTCAGTCATGCTTTATGTTTTTTTTTTCTCGGTTTTTCAGTAAGAATCTACAGTGCTTAAGCTTACTGCATGTTCACATTCTACCTTCACTGTGTACAAGGTGTCAGAAAAGTCAAGAACCATTCAGAACATGTTGAACAAAATGATCAGAAAAAGTAGCTAAGTGAAGGCATATAGCATAAATGTTAACATGTAGCAGATATGATGAAAATAATCTCTGACCAAATAAACAGTTTAAATTAATGGCAAAAAAAAACAGAATGGTCATCGGTTTAAGTTTCTTTATTGTTTCTCTACCCGGTTTAACCTTTGTTCTTTGAGACACAGGCTTGAAACCACTGCCTAATAAAGTCTGAACATATCCGAATCAGCTGTGTTAATTTGAACTCTGAGTGGATAAAGCGATAAGTGTCTGTCACTTTTATAATAAAATTATTGTTATTTGTAAAATTGCAGGTGACAAGAACTCCTGGATATTGTGATAACAGTAGCTTAATTTCAATCTAGGGAACTAATGTGATTTTTCCACAATTCTGCAACAGGATCCAACTGTATACATCACTGAGCTTCCTGGACAGTAATGGGACACAGTGATAGGACTCAGACGAATGTAGGTGTGATGCTTAAATACTCTCAGACCAGCATCTGTTTAAACAATTGACTTTGGAATTCTCTGAACACATCTAGCTTTCAAGACATTACAGGTTGTGATTGCTATAAAAAATTGTTATGCTTTTACGCAAGGTCTGACTCAGTGGTAGGTTTCTAGGCTGCCATGCGGAAGGCCCGGGTTCAATTCCCACCCAATGTCCATACACCCCAGCCCCAGAAAGGGCATCCAGCGTAAAACCTGTGCCAAGATGATGTGTGGATTGGATGGTCCACTGTGGCGACCTCTCGATGGGGCAGCCGAAAGACAATAATCATCCAACATGGTTAACCTGTAAGGAACTAGCTATATATGGCATAAAACCAAACAATTTTGTGGAATACCTGAAAGATCTTTTGCAGCTCGGGGACCTTGTTAGATCCCAGATACTCGGCTGTAGGACTGGCTTCTGACACAACCTTGGTGGGTAAGGCAAAGATCATAGGGGAGGGCTGTGAGGGCACGGTAGGTTTCAGCCCCTGTGGGGAAAAAAAGGGGGTTAACATTCAAATAACTTAAAATGGCAGTGTCTACAAACAAAGAAATATCAATTGCTAAAACCGATGGCTTGTAAAGTCGCACACATTCATTAGCAAGATCAAGATGAAAACAAGGTCATCATGGAAGCGACCAGTGCGATCCACATGAAAATGACCCAATAGCACAGCAAAATACTAAGAAATACAGGCTGATATTATGAATAAAGGTTTTCCCCTAATAAATCTCGTATTTATTTTCATACTGATTGTATGTAGAGAAGTTTATAATACGTAATATTACTATCGACTATATTTAATTTAATAACGTGATGTAGAGTATTGTGCTTCACACTCGAACAAAACATTAAAAAGATTTTTTTTAAACCACATCTAGCTAGACAGCAAGAGTATATACCTTTATACACGTCAATATTGTCTGAGCTGGACTATATGAAATTTAGTGATTTGGTTTAGCATTTCCAATGAATAAACGTGGCAGGTGTACATGGTTGTGAAATGTTTATAGTGTTTATAGTGTTTTAAAACACGCAGCAGTGGAAGTTATACAGCGCTGTAGATTTAGCCTGTGCTATTAGCCTTCTGCTAAACGACTTCCTGTGACACAAACCGCATTGAAGGTCACTTTTACCGACTCTATAAGATAACCGAGCGCGCGTTTACCTGGGGGAAGTAGGCGCTTGCCGATGTAGATCCCGTTAGTTTTCCCGTCACACCGCTGATTTTGTAGTACATTTTGCAATAAACGTATAAAACAAACTGAGATTACACCAAACCACACCGCTTCTGCTTCACCCCACACCAGAAGGGCGAAGACCCGGCTGAGCGGAAGTGACATCACAGAGCAGGTTTCCTTTTTTGTGCCTGAGCAAAAAGACAGCACAGGTTTTTTTCTTTTTTTTCTAATTCCTAAAACTTATATTTTTTTAATTTTAGATTATGGCTTTATAAAGTAAAAGCAGTCAAAATACCATCTTTTACAATCATGCTTGCAGATTACACACAATATTTGTATCATAATGGAGAACTATACTTTCAAGTCACCTACAAGGACAAACAATATCACCTGTGCTGATATTAAGTACAACAGCACGATAGCATGTGCGATATTGGTTTTGTACAACAGCTCTACATTTAAAACAAAATTTGTTATCAAAATGTTATGATTGGTTTGTTTATTTAACAAGTTATTTCGCTCCAACAACACATATGGCAAGCCGTTTTAACATTTAATGGCAAGTCTGGATATGTATTACAGATATCCGTAATTCAGTTCTTCCTAGGAAAAATGAAAATTTCAGATATCCACAATGGCATTCCTCCTATCAACAAAGGTCATTCCAGATATCCCCAACGTCGTTCTTCCTAGGACGAATGACAACACTTTGCTCATTCATATCTATGGAGTTTCTCTTAACAGATATCTTTAACTCGGTTGTAGATATCCACATTGTGAAATGTGGATATCTACAAGTAAATTATGACTATCCATAATTTCTGTTAGATATATCTACAATTTAATTCTGACTAGTCACAATTCCAATTCAAGATATCATCAACTCACCTCAATTAAAGATATTTATAATGTGCTTTTTAGATATATTTTAACTAGTCAAAACTGGATTATAGATATCTTGAACTGGTATTGTCACTACTCAGAATGAAATTGTAGATATCTCTAACAGGAATTGTGAATAGACATAATTTAGAATCAGATATCTGTTATCAAATT
>JAOVVA010143221.1:0-10433 GCA_028565275.1 Leiocassis micropogon | reverse complement strand
TACACACACACACCCTCCACCAAGAAACTGAATGATGCACCACACTTATTTTTGTCTAAGACGGACATTCAGTTTCAATTCTATATCAATTATGCATAAATAAGTAAGCCAAACATATATGTTTTGTTTAGTCAAACCTCCAACATACCCCTTTGATGCTGGTAAAAAAGAAAACATTAAAAAGCATTGCCCATCCTTTAACACATATTCCAATTAGAGGTCGGCATATATGTCATCATGGTGCATATGTGTATGTTTTTCAGTGTCATTATGTACAACCTTATAATAATTATATAAATACAGAGTAAACAAAAAAATTTAATTTCAATATTTTTTTCAGACACTTTACACTTGAATCTATGATCTAAAAGAGATTATGATAATACAATTAACGCTAACACAAAAAAACAAATATAAACTTAAACAAATAAAATCAAAACTTACCATAAAACCTGCCCAAACACTTAATTTAATGTGTCCCTTATGTTTTTTTAAAATAAGTCTGTCTGTCTAGATCTGATTGAATCAGTCTTTATGACACATTTGTGTACAATCATTGTGTTTAGATCATGAAAAGTGCACTATTTGAATTCATGTGAGCAGTTACAATCACAAATGCATAAAATTAGCATTCTTTTATTTTTTTACATTTCAAACTAAATATTCTTTACACATCTTAAACTATACTTTATTTACGATTTACTTTATGTTGGTAAATGTAGATATGATGACATTATGTTATAACAAGGCCTCTGCAATAACAGGGCTACTACTATGAAACCTTATTTTCTTGATTCTGTAAAAAAAAAAAAAGGAAAAAGTCCACAAGTCTTTTACTTTTATGAATTCCCATTCACCACTTTTCTTGTAGCTGCTGTGCATTCTAACCTTTACATCTCAAAGTCATGCCCATGCCCATGGCTACTGGTCAAAAACAGTACATATTTTACCATAAAAAACAACAACATAATTTTACCCAAATATAAACATATGCTTACAAACTGGCTATTACCCTAGTTACATGCTCAGGTTCTGCTTTTATTTGCATGAGCATGTAGATCATTCCTCTCTCATTCTCTCAACTTCATGACTTGACCACTCTTGCATATCAGGGACAAGTTTCTACCCTCCACCAACAAACTAAAGGCACTACTCTAATTTTTATCCAAGCATGACATTATGTTTCAATTCTATATTAATAATCTATGAATAAGAAAAGCTAAACATATGATACATCATATTCAGGAAACCTATAGTAAATGTTTTGTGTCTTGCGCGTAATATTCCTTCAGGAGATTTCTTCTTGTGGAAAGTTATCTGTTCAGAGAGAGAACATTGTAGCAACATTTTATGCATCTTAATTAATGTATAAAAATATGCAAACATTCATTTAACAGATTTATTTTATGGCAATTATCCAACTCTTTAAATGCTCATTTTTTAAATGTTTGGAATAATATGTTGGCTGTTTTTTTAGAAAGCCTTGGTATTTATTAACTTTAAAACTTCCATTTACATAACCTTTTTTTTTTTAAATTATGTGTAGATTAAGTTATTTATAGACTCACTTTTTTTGCATGTATAAAGAGTTGAGTAAACAACTTAATACTATAATACATCTTCTAATGTTTGTGATTCTAACTAATGCTAAAGTTAAAAAAAGAGGATACCCTGGCTATTGTTCACAAACCCCACTAAGATATTATGCATGTTCTGAGACAAAAACAACACAATGTCATTAGGATAAACATTTATAAAATCCATTTTTGTTGTCGACATTTATTACTCACTTCTTGTAGCAGAGGAAATTCAGCATGTTGTTGCAGAATTGGTTGTTTAACTTGAGTTGTTTGTCAATAGCTCCACAGCGAGAAGATGAAGCCGGATTTAATTGCAGGGAATTCAGGGCAACCAATGACTGTCCACTCAGCCATAACCATGTTCCATTCACAAAACGCAGCCCGGTCCAGACACTACTTGTTTGAGCCAGCAAGATCTCAGCGTTTGCCTGACGCACTTGGGTATAATCAGGCAGAGAGGCCAAGCCAGTGTAGTGAGTAGTGCAGAACTGAAGAGCTTCCTGCCATGTCTTATTTTGATTCACCAAAATCAAATTCCTATAACAATAGAAAGGTAAACCTGACCAATAATATGTGTTTAGCCATTGTCCTTGAAACAAATAAGCCCAGTTATATGATAATGAGATTTCATTTGTTATGTCAAAACAAACAGATCCAGGAAAGCCAGGATACCATGCTGAAAACGAAACTGTATTTCCATCAGACCACCGCCAGTCTGAGTTGCTTCTCTGTCTGTATAATCCAATCCAAACTGGATCACTGTGTATGCCAAAAAATTCTGAAATTTGCAGATGTTCCTTTTCGTTACTGAAGGTAGCCAAATCACTGTAGTTTTGTCTGCAGTACCACTGAGCTTGTCCCCAGTTTAATCTGAAGGGAAAGTAAACATATTCTTTTATCAAACCTTCACCCAAGCCACAAATTCCTACCAAAAAGAGAAGACAAAATAACTTCTTCATCTCTGCTCAAAAGGATCTGAGTTCTGTTGATCTTTCCTCTCGTTTGTGCCAAATCAGCACTCAGACTCACACAGCTTCAAAACACAGACCTCACAATATAAACATATGCAAAATAAAAGTAAACTATACAAACTGAGAATGAGAGAAGATACAGTATGTTGTCTATTCACAGCAGGAAAATCTAAATTAAACTATTGAACATGTTTATGTTTTCGTAACTATTGTTACTGTAAGTATAAAGGTAAAGACCTTTAAACTTCCAAGTCAAATTGCATATATTATTATTATTATTATTATTATTATTATTATTATTTTCTTTTTTTCTACCATAAATTACGTACTTGTAAAATAAGTGATTAAAACCAAAGGAGCATTTTCTGCAAATACACTCATGGAAGTGTTATCTTTTAGTAAAATCCACACCAGGGTGGTGTGATATGTGATGCATAATTTTGCATACTGCGCAGAAGCAGCAGCAAACATGTGTGTCACTGGTTACATTCTCACTGAACACCTTATGCACTTATGCACATCAGAGCCCAAACTTTCCTGACCTTTAAACTTCAGAAAATGTAAAACTGTGAAATGCTTAAGGATTTTGTGAACAGTGACGTTAAACAAAATGACGAGCTCTTTTCAGTGTTGTCAGGGGCTGAGTCTCTTACCTGACATTACATTAAAAGGTTTATATATAATACAAAGCTAATAAAATATTAAAGACTGTTATGCAAAAATTCCTGGATGCCAGGGAAAGCCATACTTTTTGTTAACAACTTTGCTGAATTATTTTTTTCTCATCAGTGTTCAGGATAGAAGGAGTAGTCAATCTCCTCATGGAAAAGTATCTGATAAATTGTTTGCAAGAGTATATGATTACTCTTTAAATAGAATTTTATTAATAAACTCTACAGCTTATTAATGTGTTCTACATTCACAGATAGTAGTTACATCAAAAGAAAAGGTTACACACTCTAGGAATTTGCTTTGATTATGGAATATACATCCGGAAACTATTCACAGCACTTCACTTTTTCCACATTTTGCTACAGTATATGCTACAGCCTTATTTCAAAGGCTTGGTTTGCACTCTGACATGCACTGTTAACTGTGTGACCTTACAGTATATAGACGAGTGTGTTTCTTTTGAAATATTGTCCAACCAACTGAATTTACCACAGGTGGTCTGCAATCGAGTTGTAGAAACATCTCAAGGATGATCAGTGGAAACAGACTCAACTCAATTTTGAGGGTCAGGGCAAAAGCTGTGAATACTTGTGTACATGTGATTTTTTTAAAATATATATATATATTTTTAATAAATTTGCAAAGATTTCAAGCAAACTTCTTTCACATTGTCATGGGGTATTGTTTGTATAATTTTGACTTCTGCCTTGTGTGTGGATCTTCTGGTGAATGGTGGGTTTCCTCCAGGTACTCTAGTTTAATCACACAGTCCAAAGACATGCAGATTAAGCTAACTGGCAATTGATTGTAGTGTGTGAGTCTGTGTGTGAGAGTATGCATCAGCCTCCTCTGATGCATCAGTCTTCTCCTTTACCAGTTTTAATTTCAATTAGGTACATGATGATAACATCTTATGTACAGATATGCACTGTCTAACCAACAACTTACCAACACAGCACATGCATCCCATTTCTCTTGTACACAAATCGCTTGCACATATGTAGAGTTTTGTAATGGTATTCCTCTGTTTCACCTAAGTGTTTAGCCTTTTAAGTAATAATGTTGTTACATTTGGGAGGTGGTGACAGAAAGTGGTACCCACTTGTAGTTAATGCTGTGTTTTGGCTGTTCTGTCATATTGTAGTACTGTACTGTTTTGGCATACAGTAGTGTTCTCTTGTTGTGGACTGTGTTGTGTGCATACCCCCTTTGGTTGCAACTGTTTTAAGTGATTGGAAAGCCTGGCAAAAGACTTTTTATCTACTGTTACTAGGGGGGGAGTTGGGGGGGGGGGGCCATTATTCTCTCTTGCTTTCTTGCTCTCTGCTGCCAGTTCGCTCCTCCATCAAATTTATCAATCTAGTGCTAATAAACTACACAATGTCATCGTGTGGGTTCTTGATTTTCACATTAAGAGAACAGGCAGGTGGGTCAAGCTGGGTCTCTTATCAGGTGTGGTCAGGGGCGAGTGTGAAAAATGCACCACCTATGTACGTATCCCTATAAAGCGCTCTTAATAATGTCAGCCTTTACTTTCAAATAACAGACATATTTTGCCTATTTTAATCACACCTATATGTAAATAATTGATTTTATTTTTATTTTATATTCAATGCTGGTGATTTTTTTCCCTTTGATATCAACTGGAAAAAATGCCTCCGCTCTTTACTTTGATTGCTGGTGTGTCCATTTCAGTGGCAAGTACTTTATCTTTCTGCCATTTTTTTCCGCTGCTTAAGAAACTCCTATGCCTCTTAGAAGTCCTCCTCACTACTCCACTACAACAGTTTTCATCTTATAAGCTATCTTATGGGTTACATTATTCATGAATAACTTCAATCTTTACTAGGATCTTTACATTTAAGGGGAATTTTTGTAAAACAGCCACAATTCTAGTATTGGTAGGAGCAAGTCTTTTTTAATAAGAATTTTTATGAACGTGACCCCAGCCTTTACTATGGCTTAAAGGCTAACTAAAAATTACACCAGCAACTTTAAATGCAAATTCTTTCCAGGAACGTCAGGTGGAGCTGTAATATTATTATTAATTATATGAGACTCTGCTCATGGTTGCTAGCAAACTGATCTTCTTCCTCACTGTGGGGGAAAGATTCGAACATTAAGCTTCACTCTCAATAAAATAATTTTGCTGAACTGAAAAGCTTGAACTGAAAAATAAGCCATTTATATCTTTCATTTTTGTTATTTCTCTCATTTGACTGGTTGTAAAATGTGTTTTTAAGGAATTTACATGACACATCAGTATAATATCAAAAATCTGTTGCTGTTTTTTGCAACTCTGGTTGGAATGGAAAATTTTACATTTTTAAAAAAAAATTGAGGGCTAAAATTGAGGGCTTAAAATACCTCAGAGACTAGAAAAAATATTCTGGAAGGGGCAAGAAACAAAATGGAAGGTAGAATATTTAACATTTAAATTTCAAAAAATTTTTTTAATTTTAAAAAAGACATGTCCAATTGTCCAAGTTTCAACGCACTAGTCAACAGTTTGGATACATTGTCTACATTCTAGAACAACCCCGTTTTTTTTTTGTTTTTTTTTAAATAGCCTATGTAACACATAGGTAGGCAACATCATCATAACGCATTAGGTAGTTAACATCATCAACAACAATGAGATCAGTCAGTTTTTATTTTAAAGGATCCCTGTTTCATTTTCATCATATCCACGTTGACCTAATTACTGTGGGGAGCTCATCACAACAAACATCTGACAGAATCCAAATCAATTCTCCTTTTATTGAGATAGATAGATTTATTGTGATACAGGACTCATTATATTACATTACTATGTCAGACATATTAACTGAAACCCTGTTAGTTTACATCTTAAAGACAAAAAGGTCCAAATGTGCATGAAATATGACTGTATGGTATTCATTAAAATGGCAAATAGTACAGGGTTGTTATTGTTTAGTGTTCTAATCTGTTATGTGTCCTCATCTAATGTTGTTTTGTACATGTTGGGATATAGATTTTATTTTGCATAATGGTAGTATGTGCCTATACTTTATGGTGTGTGGTAGAAATTCTCTGTGGGGCATGTATTGTAAACACTACGGTATTGTAGCTTTGGATTATGCTCAAGCATATGAATGTTTATAATATAGTTTCTAAATGTTTTCTTAATCAAAATCAATCATTAAAATAACTTGTATAATAGAAACCAACTGATTCTACATACATGAAGGGCAAAGTTGCAGAAAACCCAAAAGTTATACTTTAAAGAAAGCTCAAAAATACATTTCTGTTAAAATACAGTACTCTTTAAAATATGTTGTACATATTCTGCCTTTATTCCTGTTGTTTCTATCCCCTTTCAGAATATTTTTCCTAATCACTGATTCATTTTAAGCACAGCTTAGTTGTGAACTCCTAACCTGGTACTGTGGGTAAATAATTACTCAAGTAAAATGAGCAATTTGCATTTTTACTAGAGAAAAAGCACGAACGTACTTGAGGTTCTGAGGTATTGAGATTGTATTTGCTCACTGTAGTCTCTCTCTCTCTCATGCACACACATACTTATATGACTAACAAAACGTACACACAATCAAATAATAGAATAATGTATTACATTTTTTATAATAATAATGAAATCATTTGTGATAAAGTCAAGTCAGAAATCAATTTTGTAAATGTAAATATAGATTAATGTAATAATGCACAACTTTGTATTCATACTCACTAATTGTGTGTGAAGTTACAGAATAATCAAGTGAAATTCTGAACATGTTCATCATCTTCATTTTTAATAGTCTTTCAGGTGAAAGCATGGTATTTAGATGACTAGAAATGAATTCATATGTGTAATTACATGCACAACTACATGAATTTATCATAAAATCTCATATTTATTACATTTAATCTATTCCTTATTTATAAGCAGGTAGTCATATTTACAGGAAGGCAATGCGAAGGAAAAGAACCAAATTATAATAGGGCTACTACTATCAAACCTTCTGTGCTTCGTTATGTGTGACTAAATAAAAGGCTTTTCACACAAAAGGTGAAAAAATCTAATCCACCATCCTTTTTTTTCAAGAATTCCTGCTTAAAATAGCCTTTAAAATACTTTAAGCCTACATTAAAATATTTTCCGATTCTTCCAACATAACATTGGCAGACATTTGTGCATGGCTAAAGAAAAAAAAAAAAAAGAACATATTTAACCATGAATTAGATTGAAGTTACTACATTTTAACCACATTTGTATGGTAGCTGAGAAGTGCAAAAGAAAAATGAAGAATACGCAAAGTAAATAAAAAAATCCAAAAAAAACTAAATAAACAAACCAAAAAGAAAATAACAGAACCGAAAACAATGTCACAAATCAAAAAACACTCTGACATTTCCAGAAACAAAACAACAAATGAGAAAACACAACAACAATTTAGAAAATCCAGAAAAGTATAGTTTGCAAATGAAATTCTTATCGCCGATTGAAAGTGACATCTGTCACTCAAGACATACAAGAAGTATGATTTTTTAATCCACAAATTTTTAAGGTTTGTTGATTTTAACTGCTGATTGGACGAGACATCGGTTACTCAAACTATACAGGAAGTACGGCAGCCTAATGGACATTTAAATGACGAGAGGCTGCAGTTCTTTTATGTCTTGATGTCATACATGTATTTGTATGCATACATGCTGTACAAATAACCTTGTACAAATAACTTGATATTAAAAGCAAATATATTTGTATGTTGGATCACCAATTAATGTCCTACTCAGAAAAAATCTACCCTCCACCAATAAAAGAAACAAAATAAAGCACTACCCTTATTTTGGTGTAAAGATCTAACATTTCTTAGACATTAAAATAAATTGTATTGTGTCATGCATGTAATCGAGATTTCCTCCTATGGAAAGCCATCTGTTCATCAAGGGTACGCAGTGTTGTATAACTGAATCCATCTAGAGTGTGTGGTTCATGACGAAGGAAACTGACAGTTGTAATGCAGAGGTATAGCCGACGATCCATTTAACTGTAAAAAACAAAAATAAGCAAAAAAGACACATAAATATTTATATAATATTCATTTCATTTATATAATCTAACTTAAAATATTCAACCTATTATTATATGCTTACAATAAAAATTGGCTATTTTTATTAGTCCTGAAATTTGTATTTACATAACCATTATTACATTTTAATAATCTAGTATATTTGATAACACTTAATAAAAAAAGACACCCTGGCTATTCTTCACAAACCTTGTAACAGATGTAACAGATGCAAAGTACAGTTCTGAGACAGAAACAACACAATTATGTCATTAGGATACAGATTTAAAAAAATCCTGATTTGTTTTTGACATTTTTTACTCACTTTTTGTAGCAGATGAAATTAAGCTTCTTATTGCAGTCTTGGTTCTCCAGGCTATTTGTTGTGGTGTTAACAGCTCCACAGTGATATGGTCGAGCTGGACATGATGGCAGTAAGTCCAGGTTCTCGGATGACTCTCCATCTAGCCAAAACCATATTCCATCCATAAAGTGCAGGCCGGTCCATACACCGTCTGTCTGGGTCAGTGAGAGCTCCATTTTTGCCTGAAGTACTCGGGTATCATCAGGCAGAGAGGCCAAGCTAGTGTAGTAAGTAGTACAGAACTGAAGAGCATCGTCCCATGTCTTAAGCTCATTTACCAAAATCAAATGTCTATAACAGTAGAAAGGAAAAGCGGACCAATAGTTTGTGTTTTGCCATTGGCCTTGATATAAATAAGCACAGTTATGCAATTCCCTAATTGGGCTTGGTGTGTCAAAACAACCAGATCCAGGAAAGCCATAATACCATGCTGAGAAGGAAACTGTCTTTCCATCAGACCATTGCCAGTTCGAGTTGTTATTTTGTCTGAACAACCCAATCCAAACTGGATCATTTCTATAACCAAAAACCTTTACAAGTTGTTGCTGTTCTTCCATGGTATTGAAGGTAGCCAGATCACTGTAGTATTCTTTGCAGAACTTCTGAGCGTCTCCCCAGTATAGTCTGTAAGGAACGTAAACATATTCCATCATCATACCTTCACCCAAGCCACAAATTCCTACCAGAAAGAAAATACAATATAATTTCTTCATGTCTTCTCTGAAGGATTTGAGTTCTGTCGATCTTTCCTCTTGTTTGTTTCAACTCAGCACGCTGACTCACACTTCTTCCAAACACAGACTTCACAATATAAACATATGCAAAATGAGAGCAAACTATAAGATAAGGTGTGTAGTATGTACGTACAGCATGTATTCAATTCATGATATTAAATAATGAACGAAATTTCTGTAATTTTGTTGCCACTTAGAAAAACTATAAAGTGTTCAGCAAGCAGCTTCGAAAGTATGTACTGTTGTTAGTCTTACTCTCTGAAGCAAAACATTGGTTTCAGAGGCACCTAGGTGAGTGGCACTGGTTGCGAGGCAAAGCTTATTGTAGGACCAGGAGCTCCAGAACAGCCTTTAATTAATTCCACAGATTTAAAATGTGGTTTAATTCGGGGCTCTGACTAGGCCATACAAGAACTCCCACCTTTTTCTCCTTGTTGAGTAGCATCACTTGATTGATTTTACAAGACATTTTAATGCATTCTCAAATCAGTGATTCTAATTCTTGAATATTAAAAGTCCATCATGGCATAAGCTTAACACAAACCTATATATAAGTTTGGGCACCCTTTGATAAATAACAGATTTTGGTGATTTATTAAATTAAAAAAGATGTTAACACAGTCTCTCTTGGAAATAGAAAAATGCACAATATTTTCAGCAAACACTGATGCATAGTTACTTCTTATGCCATAAATTAAACAAAACATTATTTTGGCATTATGTCAAGGGGTGGCCAAACTTTTGCATAAGACTGTATACACACACACACACACGCATGCGCTCCCAAATACACAAACATACACACACGTGTGCGTGCAAAAACAAACACGCACACACTAATGGAAACACTGCACTGTCGGGATTCTTTTCAGAGATAAAGTGCTTATTTAAACATAAAACATTTGTTTTATTTTACATTTTGTAGTAATTATTTTTATATAAATATTTTTGGGTTGTGGAACAAATCATCCAAGTTTTTATTAGTTCTTAGGGGGAAAATTTACTTTATATACAGTGGTGTGAAAAACTATTTGCCCCCTTCCTGATTTCTTATTCTTTTGCATGTTTGTCACACTTAA
>JAOVVA010143160.1:0-10435 GCA_028565275.1 Leiocassis micropogon | reverse complement strand
ATCGCTGGTTCGATCCCCGGGTGATACTGTAACCTCTCACAGCCGGAAGCCTAGAGAGAGCTGATTGGCCGAGCTCTCTCAGAGGGGAGGGATGAGAGGTACTCGTGCTGCCACATTAATCACGGCTCTACACACCAATCAGGGGCGTCTGTGAGCTCACGTAAGCGGAGGGAGCGGATAGCGCTGTCCTCCGAGTGTGTTACTCTGCCCCCCAACGGTACGTGAGCGAGCAGTTTGAAAAGATGGTCGAAAATAAAAAAAAAAGTTAAAATCATCACTGATGCAGGTGTCCAGTTATTTAAGCACTGTAAGACAAAGTCTGAGTGATGAAACATGTACAAAATTATATCAGTAAACATGTAAAAATAGCTTTTACCTTAAGCAGGTAAAAAAAGTGACAAAATAAGTTTTTTTTTTTTTTTTTTAAAGTGGTTCCTCAATGGTTTTGTGCACTGCTAGAAATTCTGGGCTCCTTGAAAACCTATTGTACTGGGTCCCCAACCTTGGCAAAGCTGACACTTTTCAATTGTTCAACTGCCATAGCACTTTCAAGGACCTGTTACTCAGGGGCCCTTGAAATCATTCTCACTTGCCAATCCCCCGACTGCCCCCAGGTACTTTTGGCTCTGTAAATGGCATTTCAATTCTGTTATGTTATTTGTTGTGTAATTTTGGATTACCTTTCTAGGTTCTGTGTAAAGCCCGTTAAACAGAGGGTGTCACTTTCAGGAAGGCTGAACACCTTTATGTAGATAAGTATCCTTAATTATCCACAAATAAATCTAAGAAAATAAAATCTGTGAAAAGAATCCTTCAAAATATATCTACAGAAGCCTTGAGTAGTATAGAAAGTCAATGTTGTATACTAATAAAAGTGTTCCTTAATAATGCTTTAAGTGGTAACGTTTGGTCGGTCTTAAGGTTGCCTTTAGGATGTTAAGAAAGCTTAAAATATCTACATAATAACCACTGATAAACTATTTTTTGGTCACAACAAATGATCACATTCACATTAACTATTTAAAGAACTCCTGCTCAGGGGTCCCTGGTTCGATCTTGAGTTAAAATGTGTACCTGGGTATCCTCTGAGCTATGCGGTTTCTTTCGTCTCCCAAAAACAAACTGTTAGGTGAACTGGCTTCTCCAAGTTGCCTTTTGGTGTAAATACATATGGACAGGTGCTATGTGATGGAGCCCCATCCAGGGTGTATTCCTGCCTCTCACCCAGTGTTCCTAGAATAGTGTCTGGATCTATCACAACATTGTCCTTGCTAAATAGGCAATTGAATACAAACTTTTCAAACAATTCTGAAAAAAAAGAACATTTGAATTCATAGCAGACATTGCAAAAGAGGCAGACAGAGAACAGGAAACACTGACCATATAAGGAAAAGCAGACAGAATGACAAAAGAGTGTAGACGTGATAAGCCTACTTAGAAACCGAAAAGATTGAGAGAAGAGGTGCAAAGTAATGACGGTGCGTCAATCTGTGCACTTATTCCCTGAACTAAAGGATAAAAATGTGTTTATGACTGCAAACATGCACCAATAATTCAGGACTGATTCTGTACGTGCCCTTGAACTGACTTCCTGGTTGTTGCCCTAGGCAACTGATGGGAGACACATATTTTGGCTGTGTTATTTATTTCGTTTTTGCTCAGCCTAAATCTTCTCTAGTTTAACACGTTAACATATTTTTTTCTCTTCTGCATCTTATATCTTCTCTATCTGTAAAAAGGTAACCATATCCACAGCCCTAAATCAAATAAGGTGATAAGTGATAATGTTTTGTGGCTCATAACAGCTTAATGAAAATAGTGGATCTGCAGTATGAGGTAAAGCAGCATTTAGAAAACCAAGGCATTGCATACTGACAGCAACGCTGAGAGTGAAATATATGCTACATTCTGAACGGCTAATAGTGCCCTGCGAAGTGGACAACCCAGAGTATGATACTTAAGATGCCCTGTGCCGTCCACTTTACTTGGTGACTTAAGTAAGATTCTAAACCACAGGGAGTGTAATAACTCAATTCAAAGGAAACTGTGCACCATGTAGGGAATAAGTGAACCATGGTTCATCATTTCACTAGAAGTAGACAGGCGAAATTACCCATCAGTCACTGCAACTTGCAGGAGTGCAAAAAGATGCAGAACTCACAGGAAAATACAAATGGTGTAGTCAATATTATCAATAATCCAAAAAGTTTTGAGAAAAAAAAAGCTGTGTGCCACCTTGTAGTATCAAGTATGACATACTGTAGTATTAATATTACATAATAATAAAAAGTTGTAAGTAATCTACACTAAGCATACTGGAGAATATGAGTTCTGGTTACTTTGTGACACTTGCTCCTTTCTATTTTCATGCAAAAGCCAGGACCATACATTAGGTATTTTTGGAGTCAAAACTGGTCTTTCACAAAATATGATGCTCTTTTCACATACATGAAAATGTTCTTCTGGTTTTTATTTATTTATTTATGTTTGGAAATATTGTGTGGAATTGTAGATAATGGAAGTGTATATAATAATGTAATTGTACATAATGATAAATAATGGGATATATAAAAAATATATATCAAAATTTGTACTAAAGGTAATATGGTGACTAAAACTTTTGCACAGTACTGGACACAATATTAAGCAGGTGATTTTATTGTTATGGCTGAACGATGCATGCCTTTTCTCTGCTGTCACCTTGAGATATGGATTAGCCGACATAGAAGATTGATAAGCAACTTTGAGCTGTACAATATATTAAATTCTTGCAACAATACATAATGTACACATTGTTACATTGTTAAAATTGTATTCAGTAATTTGCCAAAATAGAGTGAAGTATAATATTAAAGCCTTTATTTTTATTATTGATTTACTATTTCTGTAAGAATTAGGCTTTTCTAAGTATCTGATTTCCCGAATTACAGATACTATCCTTAATTGCCTAAGTACTAGCAATTTGAATTGATTTCCATTATTATCCAAAACAATATTTTTTTCTCGCTTTAATCTTAAATCTTTGTCATTTACCTGGTAAGGCTGAGAAACTAAGTGAAGTCAGACAAGTCGTTATGGGGTCAATTCTATTTAAAAATCAACCATACCATGGGCAGGTGCTCTTAAGGAGTCCTCATACCAATCCATACTGATATATTAAAATAATCGAGAATACATCAACTTATAGTTACTAACCTTTTACTTGTAAATTAAACATTGAAGTCTACCGTTATGTCACTAATAATTGTCGTTTTAATAATCTCCAATGTCAACAATGTTACTTTGTTAAATGTTTCATGTAAAAATTATTTTTTTCCAACATGTTCTTTATATTATTCATACATGGCTGATTCAGGCACATCCAGACATGGGCAAAGTACACAAATCCTGTACTTGCGTAAAAGTAGAGATTCCCTATTCGCAAATACTAGTTAAGTATAATGTAAAGACCTCCATTTACTTATTTGAGTAAAAGTACAGAATGCAGATACCTTTAAGTATCAAAAGCACTGGGTTTGTATTTGCTCACAGTGCCATTTTTCATAGTAAAAATCTCTGTCTCTCCCCTTTCTAATTCCAATTTTGTTTTCGTTACTGTCTCCAATCAACTCTCTCATTTCAAACACCTGTTGCGTTATTAGGGGTGTCACAAAGGAAAAGCAAGTCATGCAATTATGCATAAGATTTCCGCTTCAAAAACTATCAGTGCTGTTAAGTATGCACTATCATGCAGAAATGTAGTTAAGTAGAAGTACAGATATTTGCTATACTGGAGTAGAAGTAAAAAGTGTCCCCTAATAAAACTACTCAAGTACAGAAATTTGAAATATGAACTACACACATCCATAACACCAGTGTACCCTAAATCACTTGTTCCAAAAATGACAATCATTTTCAATATAATTTTTATACTTTTTGTGTTCATTGGGGTGTCTTTTATCATACAAGAGTAATGCTCTCTGCATCTGTCTTTAAAATTCACAGAGAAAAGAAAGGCTGTTGAAAACCTGTCTCTAATACAAGGTTGTCTGTTTAATGTCACATCCAAAAGCAGTATATGTTCAGGACATACATGATTATGTGAATTTTGAGGATTTGTTTGTTTTAGCGGAAGATAATTTTATTAATATATACTAAGCTTGCCGATGCTCTGAGGTTTTTTATTTACCAATATGGTTCAAAATGTCATATCCATAAGGATGGAACTGCCCACAGACAGAACAAATACTGAATTTTAACACTACATTTCTTGCTCTCCTATCCCAACAGTGCACTAGTAAAATTTATGTAGGCTGTAAGCAGGCCTAACATAATAATAATAAGAATAAGAATAAGAAGAATGTGATTTGTGTGTAGTCTAACCTCATGAGGAATAAGCACTTCTAAATAAGTAGGTATTAAGATATGATCTGAATGTGGTTTTGGTGAATGGAGTCTATGTTATGGACGTTTTTTCCAAATCCAGCCCATGGTGGTCAAGTAGGCAGGGAGTGTAAAGAGGAGCTTTTAGAAGGAGTAAACATGGTGAGAGGGAGTGTAAAACTGCATGAATTCTGAAAGGTATGGTTAAACAAGATTATGGAGAGATTTAAAAGTGAGGAGGAGAATTTTAAACTCCATTTAATATTTGAGAAGCCAGTGGAGTTGTTGAAGAAAAGCGGTAATTTGGTAAATGAAGGTTATCCGAGTTATGGTATGGGCAGCAAAATTCTGGATAAGTTGAAGATTATGTCGAAATTTAAACTTGTTAACGTGGTAGACCAGATAAAGTAAATTATAGTAATCAATGCCGGACATGACCAATGCATGCGTGAGAATTGCACCAGTTTGCAGAGTGAGGAATGAGCGGAGATAAGTGCTATTGAGATGGAAGTAACATGATCTGGGGACACTGGTAGAATGGGTTCTTGAAGGGCAGAGTGCTATCAAAGATGACCCCCAAGTCAGAAAAACTGAGCTACCACCAATGTAGATTGAGAAACTGTTACACTTGGATAGAGTAGATTTTAACCATGTGAGGAAAACCTGAGAGTTTATTTTCATCTAAGCCATTGGTGAGACAGGAGTGTGGAAGAGCAGAGTTTGTTTAGCTTTGTGGTCATATAAAGTTGAGTGTCATCTGCATAACAATGGAAATGTATACTGAATTAAAAATCTTCCTTCAACAGTCATCAGCAGGTCATTGGTGACCTTCACCAAAGCAGTTTCTGTATTATGTTTATCATAGACGCCAGAATAAAATGATTCAAACAGGCTATTGTCACTAAGATGAATATGAAACTGTTTTGTGACTGCACTTGACTGCAAATGAAAAAAAATGATATTGGAAAGAAATTATTGAGATTATTATGCTTTTTAAAGGATTATAGTTATTGAGGCAATTGTAAGGGATGACGCAACATTGCCAGAAATAAGAGGAGTGAATAATATGAGTTATGAGAGAGGTGAGTCAGGGCATACAGGCTTTCAATAGCCGAGCTGGTAGAGGATGGAGCAGACATGGGGAAGATTTAGACTTATGGACAAAATGTTAAATTTCACATTCAGTGGGAAGCTTAAAAGAAGAGAGAACAGTCAAAGAAGGATGCGAAGGAGTGCTGTGGGGGGCTATATGAAGTATTTGACAAAGACTATTGTGTCACATTCACTACACTTGATGTAATAAGCATATTTAGCTGAATTCAGAGCTCATATATAAAATTATGAGAAAAAATATATTAGAATTTAACCAGTGTCCCATACAGGTTGTATGCAGGTTCCCAGGATTGACTCCAGATATAACATGACTCTAAAGGTAAAACAGGTAATTGAACATCAATGAATGAATGTATGAATTTAGAATAGTTCTGTGTTCTCCACTGCATGGATTAATCTCATGACTACAGGTGCGTTTAATAGACATTCAGGGGTCATACAATGTATTTTGAACATGGTGAGTAACAACGGTTATCCATGATCAAACTATTTAGAATGTTACTCTATGGTGTGGGACACATCCCAAATCCTGATACTGTAGATATTGTACATAGTAAAATCTTCTGTGTTGATTTAACACATTTACAGTCCATTTGAGTCCAAGTGGACCTATATAATTTTGTAGTTAAACAACCTTTAAGATGGGTAATGATAAAAATTTTGTACTTATAATACATTTATCATTCAGTATCTACTTTAAGGTCCCATGTTTTACTATATTTTAACAAGCTACCACAGCTCCTCTTGTCCTCAGAACTCCTCCAAATTGTGTGTTTGGGTAAATTCTGAAATACCCCTCAGGTAAAAAACTTTCTCATACCTCAAACTCTCTTCAGTTCACTCCATCTCCAAATGTGCCATTCCGCTGTCTATAGAAATGAGTTACAGCTGAGCAACAAGCCAGAAGTGGGTTTTTTTTATTTATATGAGGTCACAACAGGAGAAAATCTAATTAGCTTGCTTAAACCCTGGTCAATAGGAAAATGGAAAAAGGACAAAAGTATGTTTTTTCCTCTATTAGTTTTTAATAGTACATGTACACTTGAGACCCACTGGAGTGTCTACAAATGACAAAAAAGTTCATTCCAATTCAATTCAATTCAATTTTATTTGTATAGCGCTTTTAACAAGTGACATTGTCGCAAAGCAGCTTTACACAATCAAAAAATTTATATAAGTTTGCATGAAATGTGAATGTGTATAAATCAAAATGATATGAATCTTACTTAAAATGAATCAAAGATTATCCCTGATGAGCAAGCCGAGGACGACGGCGACAGTGGCAAGAAAAAACTCCCTGAGATGGCAATAGGAAGAAACCTTGTGAGGAACCAGTCTCAGCAGGGAACCCATCCTCATTTGGGTGAAAATGGATAGCAGGGATTGATCTGCATCATACTGTGTGAGACTTGAGGTTCTGTATAACATAATATGTGTTTAAGTTAATATGGATTCCAGTTTGTTATTGAAGGCTCAGGTAGATTATAGGAAACTCCAGCCCTGAACTATCAAGCAACTGCAGTCATGACTCCCCAGTGAACAGCTGTTAGCATCAGTCAAGGCCAGAATCGTCTTTGTGGAAAAGTGGAACCGTCCCCAGTCACCACACACATCCCAGGCAGACCACACGGGGCGTCCATGCGACGAGATCTCCAACCAGAAGTGGGACACCAGGACGAGTCAGACAGGTCTGGGGGGCAGAGGGGGTCTGGTTCACTGGCAATTCAGGAGTGACATGTGTAGCTCAACAGAGAGACAGGGAGGAGGGAGGGAGAGAGGAGAAGAGAGAGAAGAAAAGAAGGAGAGATGGCAGTTAGGTATGGTCACTGTTACACAATGTATAAAGTGAATGTATATTTAGTATACAAATAACAAATTAAGCAAGTGAATACATTTCCTGCTCAACACAGGCAAGGAAATAATCCATTGTTTTTTATGATAACGATAAGACTTTCATTTGTCCATAGGTAATTAGACATATTGCCTAAATATATGAGATGAGATGAGATGAGATAGTGTGGAATATGTGTACAAACACATACAAAATAAAGAGAGACATAAAGATAATATGAAGTACTTTTCCTGCTTTCTTTGTGTGTGAATTGAAACTATGGCATGTCCTTGGTTGTTAACGGTAAAACCAAGAAGATTTTCTTTGTTTAAAAAATTATATTATTCCCGAGAAACAGATTTCATAAGACCAACTGTGTTAAATATATTGTTAATTAAATCATGTTAGACAATAATAAATTAAACCTTAGAGATAATGAAATTGAAAAATAGTAATTGTACTTATACTCATAACATCCTTAATCTCCCACTCCTAGTGTGTTTTGCCTTCTTTTAGTGATTATGGATTAGTAATAATTTTCATTTATTGTTCACTGCACACTACAGACAGAGGTCTATCGTAAACCCTCTGATGTCTAGACATCACAGAAACTTACAATACACTGCATGACACTATAACAAACCACTATGGTTTCAGAGTAGAGCTTTGAGTAAAGACCCCCTAGTTTTTTTTTTTTGTTTTTTGTTTTTTACTGAGGACAATCCCTGTTCAAGAAAACCAGTAGGTCTTCTATATGTTGTGATGTTATGATAGTGTAAATCTAGGCATTGCAATGCCTGTTGCTTGCAAGAAGCTAACTAGAAGTCAAGAGTTTATGATGTGGACTTGATTGCCAGCTTAGCTAAAAAAAAAAACTCTACACACAAAGTTCCACCTGTTCAAAGTTCCCTCCTGGATGGACTAGTCAACCTCTGGATTAAATTCATTTAATATTTATGGAGGATTTTGAAATTGTGGTCATTGTGACGATCATAACTTTGGGCAACTGTATATGAGTTACCAAGAGAAACCACAATGCTGCTAAAAGCTTATTAATGCTTACTTTTGACATCTTAAATTTTCGAGATACAAGTTGACATTGCTAACGTCT
The DNA here is from genome assembly GCA_028565275.1 of Leiocassis micropogon. NCBI lineage: Eukaryota > Metazoa > Chordata > Actinopteri > Siluriformes > Bagridae > Leiocassis > Leiocassis micropogon. Next base: position 2,018 of record JAOVVA010143160.1, on the reverse strand, counting down.
CAGCCACTGTGCTGCCTGGTTGTTAGCATATACAAAAAAAAAATCTTTATTATTAGGTAAAAAGTATTCAGGCAGCAAAAATGACAAACATTAGTATTTTAATACAGAACAAATACATAGTTGGCAACTGCAATTTAAGATGTCAAAAGTAAGCATTAATAAGCTTTTAGCAGCATTGTGGTTTCTCTTGGTAACTCATATACAGTTGCCCAAAGTTATGATCGTCACAATGACCACAATTTCAAAATCCTCCATAAATATTTATTAAATGAATTTAATCCAGAGGTTGACTAGTCCATCCAGGGCCATCTTGATTTATTTTGGCTATATCTCCTCCGCTGATGAGTTAAATTTTTTTTCTAAAATGACTGTCTATATCAATCCATTAATTTTTCCTTGAATGATGAACTGTAAATGCCCCAGTACTATTAGCAGTGTATTGCCTCATATGATGACGCTCCCACCACAATGAAGATAATGTCCTTTCTCTGACCATATCAAGCTAACTTTTTGCTGAAGATTTCCTGTAGTGTTTTTTTCTTTTCTTTTATTGAGGACAATCCCTGTTCAAGAAAACACTTAACCCATACTGCATGAACATAATAACAATTTTAAAGTACCCCTGCCCCCCCAACCACACACATACACACACTTCCTCTGATTTGTAACAGGAACAACCTCAGCAAGTTTGCCTGTGTATACTTGCATATTCCAAGCATAACATGTCTTCGCATCACATGCTGTCCATACCGTACTTAGATGGTTTGTTTGGCATATACGGCTTAAATGGGTTCCATTTAATACTGTAAGGACCTGATTTGCAAATGGGTGGCAGGTGCCCCACCCATTTCTGCCAAACTTCTCTGATTAGTGCCAAGTACCATAAAGCACACACTGATTTTGATTCAAAATATTTCAAATTAATATTATGTGCTTAAATGTCATGTGTAAACAAACTCATTGAAACTCATGAGAAATGATGAAATTTACTGCACTTTTTTTAGAGAGGAAACTTGTAAATTGGTCAGATTTGACCAGAACACAACAAAAGGGTTAACAATACAGATCTCCTCTTAAGTGTCTTTGTGTTTGCTCTCCATGCTGTGTTAGCATCTACATTTCCTCCGCATGGCAGGGGTTAATTCAGCGCTGGGGGTTTTGTTCTGGACGTTGGTAATCTCCAGGTCCTTGCTGAGTCTCACTCCCTTTCAGGTCAGCTGTCGGCTTATGCGATTCAGGTGAAAAAGATTGGCAGCTCTAGCATTAAACTCTCGGAGAAGTGTGTTCCCTGTGAGTCAGAACTCAAATGGATGGCCTTGGGAAACACACACACACACACACACACATACACACACACACACACACACACACACACAACTTCCGGTGGTTTCCTTTGAAAAGAAGCGATCAAGGCTATTTCCTACAGGGTGTCTCCACTTTCAATCTCGCAGTACAAGGACCTCTTTTGTCAAGAGAACACACTGACATCAAAAAGTATGAGTCTCAGAGAGAGAGAGAGAGAGAGAGAGAGAGAGAGAGAGAGATTCCTGTTCTCCATCAGTGAAAGTGGGACTACCCTGTAATGAAAGAAAAAACACACACAGACACACACAGGCACATGACAGATTTGGCATGAATGGTGTGCCTGAATTGTAGAATAAAGAAAAAGGAAACAAACCCTATTCAGGTTGTTCATAATACATATTAGTTGCTATCCTTTATTTAATATGTGCCATGCTCAGCCGAATAGAGATGATGTGTTTCTAATCAAGATGCGCTAAACATCCATTCATTAGCGGTTGAAGTCCACTTAGCACTTGCTGATCTGCACCGAAGAAGTGCAAAACTCCATGTAGTTCAATTTTATTTGAATAGCGCTTTTAACAATTGTCATTGTCGCAAAGCAGCTTTACACAATCAAAAGAATGATTTAAGTTTGTGTGGAATGTGAGTGTGCATGAATCAAAATGGTCAGATAGTCCCTGGTGAGCAAGCCGAGGGCGACAGTGGCAAGGAAA
>JAOVVA010143149.1:0-10435 GCA_028565275.1 Leiocassis micropogon | reverse complement strand
AACACGAAAAGATGTTCCCATAGCGTTTTCACGCAGCATCTCGTTCCCGCCTTTTCAGGGAACAGGGTTACAGCAAAATAACCCGAGATGTTCTTCTCATAACTGTCAAAAACATTCAGAAATTGTTACATTTTTTTGTTACTGTATGCTCACAGGGGAAATAGAAGATAGAAGATAGCCTTTACAACCAAACATACCATTTAAATCACTATAAGATTTGCAATTCTAATTCAACTTATACAGGTTCTTTCTTTATATCTGATTTATATTCTAGGGGATAAAACTGACACAGTATGAGAGTTGTTTTCAGTCAATCTCAATTCAGTTATGAGGTGAAGGGTAAACAAAGGGTGATGTGATTACTTTAGAAACCCTCAAGTCCAAGCAATCGATTAATTACAGAGACACAAGTTTAATGGTGAGAGACAGACATTTCTTCTGTAGTGTTAAAGACTGTCTAACAAACATGACCAGAGATCACCTCAACAATATTAACCCCTCTTCATGTGATATTGCTTCTCATTCTCCATTATCATATATCTGGAGTATATCCCAGGGGTATTCAGAGCACGAGGTGGGTTACACTCTGGATGGGATGCCAGTCCATCGCAGGGCACATAAGCACACAAAATTACTATGAGCAATTCAGTAATGCCAATTAGCTTACCCTGCATGTCCTTGGACTGTGGGGGAGAACATGCAAATTCCACACACACAGACCCGAGGTGGGACTTGAACCCTCGACTCTGGAGGAGCAATGCTACAATGCGAACACTTCACTATGGTGCCAGTGCCACCTGAGCAAAGATTGCAAGCACTAATCATCTCATAATGGCAGAGAAATAATTAAAAAAAAGAGCCAAATGAAATTACAAGTAACTGAACCATAATTAAATATTATGAACATGATGTATTAATTAAAATTACTCTATGTGGTGTGAAATGCAAAGTAATTTCAGTGACAGTAGAAAACAACTACAGAATCTGAAAATATTTTTAGTACATAATTATTCTGGGTCCATTGATCATGTAATTTAATGGTAATGCAAAAATTATAATCCACCTGCAGATTCTACCTGCAGTACTAGACGATTTGAAAACCAGAAGCAAGGAAACAAGCAAAAGTCTACATTTTTAACACATCACTGTGAACTTACATCAGTCAAAGATTTGTGTCATGAAAATTTAACCTGGATTGTATTTCCATAAATCTGCACATAATGAGGAGAGAAGGCATGGGTGGAGGTGTCAGTCAAAACTTCTGTCAATTTATGCCAGCATTTATCTGCATAGTTCTGAATAAATAAATACCAAGTTGGTTTGTGGTTTTTTTTTTTCTTTAATACGTTTTATGGCTTATTTTATATTTTATATTTCTGCATGCAAGTCCTCCTGGTGAAATGTATGCTTGATTGGGCAATAGGTTTTGTTTGTTTGATGAGGCAGAGATAAAGTGCTTTTGTATGATATTTGACTTCTACATAACACTCCATACTGTATGTACAGTACTGTTTTTTTGTTTATCACATCCTGTTAATTAAGTTAATTGTCTTCTCTATAAAGGGACTTAGTCTACCGCTTCTATTGTTACTGCATTCCAGCCAAGCATGTGATATCACAGTGTTTGATAAAGTCCACATGAACACAACTATTGAACTAAGAAAACATGCTTGGTGGTTTACTGGTTAGCTCTGTACTCTTGTACCTCCAGGGTCGGGGCCGATTCCTGCCTTGTGTGGTCTGTGTGTGTGTGTATGTGTGTGTGTGTGTGTGGTGTTTACATACTGTATAGCGTAAGCTAATTGGCATTTCCAAAATGTCTGTAGTATATAAATATATGATAATGTGCCCTGCGATGGATTGGCACTCCATCCAATACAGGATAAGTTGTATAGAGAATGAATGAGTGAGTGAGAGAGCTTCATTCAATTCAAATTAATTAAAGACACTTCAACTCATTTGGTGTTTTTAACTATTTTTCATTTCTTTGGAATGAATAGGAGCATTTTGGGATGTTGATTCACATAAGTATGCTAAGGCCAGAAACATGTCTCCTTTTTATTTATATGCAGGAAAGCTCATTTCTCCATCACCTATTAACTCTTCAGTGGCTAAACATCCCATTAATTCACCAAATAGAGGTTTACTGCAAATGTCATAGTGAATGGAGTTCTTGCTTTTAGCAATATTAAATTCCTTATAACAAGAACTATAAAAACATTCACGAAATTGATTTTTCCCATCTCTTTAATTTAATCCAGCTCTCTGCTACACAATAGATTACTCACCCTCACAGTCGGATGTGGGGATTGTGGATGAGTTTAAATTATCTGATATGCTCTCATTGTCAGGTTGACTCATGCACACGTCTCTCTGCCTTGACACGGAGAGGAATAACAATTGCTGCATCTCTATTCCTCTTGTCATTTTGCACACAAATCGAGGGCGTGGATAACATTTCTCATTTCCTTGGTGTGACACAATCACTGGTGGATTTACACAGGATTTGAGAGAACTCCCTGATAGAGCTAGACGTTGGCTATGCTCCTTCTTTCTGTTATACTCTCAATATAGCCACGCTATCTGGGAGTAAAAAGGAGGCCTGGCTGTTGAATTACTCGGATGGGATGAAGCCGAGTGGGTAGTGAAGCATCTCTGTGAAAAATGCTATCAAGTTTCCTACTGCTGATTTTAATCGTTGACTCTTGTTAAATGAAACATGAATTCATAACTGTCAACAAGGGCTTACAATGATAATTTTTCCCTTTCATAATGGTGACACAGGTGATTCTTCATTCGCACCAAGGATCAATTTAGCCAGTGTTTCTACCTGCATGCTTCTTAACTTTGAAAGGAAAGGTGGCAACACTACCCAGAAAATCTGGAAATCTAAATTATAAAGTATCTGTAAAACCTTGTAAAAAGAAAGTTATGCATGTCTGAAAGAGATTCTTTTCTATGTTTCATCTATAGACGACACTGAGCATAAAGTAAAAGATATTCATGAAAGAGAAGAGAAGCATGTGACCTTATCAATGTTTTGGAAGCTCATTTCAGTGGCACGACCCTGTTAGCTATCAAACATCAAAGCTTATAAAGGCCTGTCGAAGAGCTGAACATTTTTATAGTCCTTATTAAAAACTAAATTTTTCTACTTCTATATCAGTCACTTTCCCTCCTACAAGGTCAGTCATGTCCGCAGCGTGTGATGTGTAGAGTTTGTGTTTGAGCAGAAACTAGAGTCAGATTTGTATCTTAGCAGTAAAACACAATAATTGGTTCCCATGAAAAGTGAGTCAATATGTAGCTTTAAACTCTCTCTCTAGAGTGCTAGAGGTGAAATAGAGACAAACATTGCTGATATAACATTTCTATTGCTATCTAATGTTTGACAAGGTTATACAGTATATACACAGATATATACATATGTACTGTATGTGGTATTCTTTACTGCATTAATGTAATATAAGTAGCTGAGACTTTAGTGTCCCAGCCAATGTATTAAATAGTAACAGGTGTATAATTTAACTTACTAAAAATACTTTATTTCATAAATCATAACCTTGATCATAAACTTGACATTGCCTTTGTTCAATCATGTGGTTGCTTTAAATAAAAATTTATAATGAGCTTACAAATGTAAGCTTGACTGCAAAATGAGAAAGTTTTATAATGATATAAATTATATTTAATGATATAAGAAATATTACAAACTAATTTTTCTTTTTTTATGCATGGTTTCTTTTAATCAAGGGTCTCAAAATACCTCAGCATACAAATTTTATTCATTCTGGAGGCGAGTCCTTAAGGTAAGAATTTGTATTTTGAAATGCATTTTCCTATAGGAAATAATGTAAATACAGATAATCCATTACAGCCACCCAAAATATTACCAATATTACCAATTTCCAACACCATAATCATATTTTTTCATCTAAAACCAATTAAAACATTTAAAAAAGAAGAGAAGCAATTCCTGCTTCTGTGTGCATGGAGTTTGCATGTTCTCCCCATCCTTTGTGAGTTTCCTCCCATTGTCCAAAGACATGCAGATTAGGTTAATTGGCGTTTCCCAAATTGCCTGCAGTGTGTGATGGGTTGGTAAAATATGAAATAAATAGAAATTAAACATCACTTAATCTTAATTTTCCTCTTGGCACGGGCTGCTTTAAAAACTAAACTAAAAGCACCCTTTTTTTGCTGCCGTGCTTGCTTCTTGCACAAAATTTAAAAAAACACAAAAAATATGTAAACTCACTTCACTTGGCTTTTCACTGATGCAAACAAGTTTTAAACAGTCCCTGGACATGCTTTGCATGCCGAGACTAATTTATTGCAGTTCTTAAGGTTGCCCTTTCATATGCCAAGGTACCACTGTAGTCAAAATTGTTTGGCTCATATTGTTTTGTGTGCCACAAAAAAAACTTTTATTTTTAATTACAAAGATTATTGAATGTCATGAGAAATTAAAAACAATACAAATTTATTTTACAATGCATCATCAGCCTCATCTTCTACCAGTTTTCATTTAAAGTTTGTTTGAACATAAACCAAACATGTATGCATCTGTAGTCCCATAAGAGTATAATTGAAAAAAAACTCAATTGGAGTAAAGGACGTTCAAGTAGTAGCAAACAGCACATAGCAACTTCTCCCAGACAGCACTTATATTGCATGTCTCCTGTACAGATAGTTTAAACATCTTTAGTAAATATCACCAGGACGTGCAGCATGGCTACATAATGCATCAAGCTTATTTAAGGTAAAAAAAATTCTAACATAGCTATTTTTAGCAACAACAACAAAAAAGCTTTCTTGACAAGAAAAATAATTTACTCAAATGAGCAATATCCTATTCTGATAATTAAGTTTTTCGAGGCATCAAATGATTATGGTGCATGCTAAAAGGTTATGATAATCTTATAACAAGGCTAAAAAGCCATTTAGTGTGTAAAAAGGTTTATGCAAATGTCGATAAATCCTGATCAGACATATCTCGCATAAACAGGACACAAAGCACCTTTCAAATGGCTTCAATTTTTTGCCTGAAAATAAATATGGATGAATAACTAAATGTCTGGCACCATTTTTCTTGCAGTGAAAGTGCTGCCTCTGGGCATTTTCTTTACTCCATGCTTTGCTCAACCTTTTCAAAGGTGGGAAATCCATTGAACTTCAATTTCACCTTTTGTAAGGAAATAACAGCCAAAGGGTGGAAGATCTGACACAAGTGCACTCCTGCAATGAAATTAGGTACATTCAGTTCAGGAGTTTAAATTAGGACACAAGATACTTCCAAATACATTCAGATATACAGTATTCTATCTCATATATTAGAGAGCAAGCAGAATTTGAAAATGAAACATGTATATTGTACTTACAGGCTTATTTTGAAATACATGGTAAGGGTGTGTCTTTACCCAGGTCTGTACATCAGGTCCCCCTGTAAACCTCTCTTCAATGATCTGGTTCAAATGTGGTGTGCAAATGTGTATTGTCTTGGTATTTTTGGTATTTTGGTCCATCTACGTGCCATCCACCCCAGAGATATATACATTGGTTCTGTGGGCTGTAGGAGAAAACCAGAGTACCTGGAGGAAGCTCATCAAGCATGGAAGAATATGCAAACTCCATGCACACAGACCCGAGTCAGGAATCAAACCCAGACCCTGGAGGTGCAAGGCAACAGTGCTAACCACAAAGCCACCGTGCCACCATAAATTTTCATAGCAACCATGTGAATTTTTAATCTACGGGAAAAAAAAAGATAAATCTTCAAAATCCAACTTGGCAGTTGACCTCTTAATGGCATGAGAATATCATACACAATATCCTTTATTTATGGTTCAGGTCTTCATATCAGTAATGAAAATGTGCTGGTTAAAGTAGTAAATAATGTACTGTTGGTCTCTATTTAAGGCTACTTTTTGCTTGCATTTCTTTATTTCACTTCAGCCTTTGATACAACAGATCACAGTATTCTTCTAGACAAAATTTTAAATGTTGTTGGAGTTATAATGTAATGTTTTATCCCCCAGGTCTCATCTGAGTGACAGATATCAGTTTCTAAATGTTAATGGTGTGTACAAGCATAAGGTTTAATGTTCCACTGGTCCTTTTTCTGAGTCAGTGATTTGTTTTCCTTTATATGCTATCTCTGGAAATGTTCATTTTTACTGCTGTGCTGATGTGCTGTGCATACTGTATGTTTCAGTTAATCATTTTATCAGTAGAGGAAAATCTATTAAATAAAGCAAGTTTATTTAAATGCCTTTACGATCCCTTAAGCACAAATCCTGTACTTGAGTAAAAGCAGATATCCCACATAAAATATTATTCAAGTAAAATTGGAAGTCCTTAATTTTCTTTTCTACTTGAGAAAAAGTACAAAAAAATATCTATCTTCCAAAGTACTTACAAAAGTACTGAGCTTGGATTAGCTCAGTGTAGCCTTTAAGTCATAATCTCTCTCTCTCTCTCTCTCTCTCTCTCTCTCTGCTGCCAAACTGTGAACATGCTATGTTCATTGATGTGTGAAACCACCTCAACTTCTGATTTCAAACACCTCCTACATGGTATGTCTATTACAGGGGAAGACAAATCATGCAATTTCATATAATTGTCAGCATGTGGCCACTTTAAATGCTAAACACCATGCACCATTATATTTACAGCCGTGCATCCAATCTGCCTGCATTTGGCAGACTGCCTTATCCAGACCAAATTACATTGTTATCCCATTATACATCTGAGCAGTTGAGGGTTAAGGACCTTGCTCAAGGGCCCAACAGTAGCAACTTGGTGGGTGAACCTAGTACCTTCCAAACCTTGGTCCAATGTTTTAACCACAGAGCTATTAATGCACAAATATGGGAAGTAGAAAGTACAGATATATGTTGTAGAATGTAGTGGAGCAAAAGTAAAACATATCCACTACTATAAATACTTAAGTAGATTATATATACAGTAAGTCCCTGACTTACAGTAAGAACAAGTTCCATTCCAGGAGCACGTCCGTAAGTCGGATTCATTTGTATGTCCGACAAATTCAATTCAATTCAATTTTATTTGTATAGCGCTTTTAACAATTGTCATTGTCGCAAAGCAGCTTTACACAATCAAAAAACAAAGTGAGTCTTACATCTCTATCTCACCTACACGGAGTCAGCACAGTTTTGGATGATAACCGTAAGTACAGTTTATATAGTGATTACATTTCCAATCTTTATGGGCAAAAAAATAAAACATGTTTAATTGTTTTGCCGTTCCTCACGGAAGCTCATGGACTTTGTGCAACTTTGTGGAGCATCGGGCAGTCGGGCCTTACACTGCATCTCACCATAAGTCAAGCCATGTAGATGAGACAGGTGTATTATATACCTTTGACACAAATATACAATGTCAAACATAAAATTTTTTTTTTTTTAAAAACATACAACACACAACTCCAAATCACGAGAGGAAAATGATGAAAATATTGTAGATAATTGTAAATATTAGTATCTGGTGCACTGCAGTGTCTATTTTTTTGCACAATAAACATGAGCTACTTCCGTGATTTGTTTGCATCTATGAATGTTTGTAGATCCGCGATCTGGTCTGTGAAAATTCACAACTCGAATGTTCGTAAGTCAGAGATCACTGTACGTGAAAACTGTAAAGAAGCAAATACACTTAGTTACCTTTCACATCTGGCCAACATATTCTAAAGATACATGTGATTCCTGGGAACATAAAGATGATTTTGGACCAATAGAAATAGGTTTTCCATGATTTTGTACTGAAACCGTGAAACTACCATGAACAGTTTGATACACAAATCCTCATCAGTAAACAGGAGGTAGCCTCAACAAAGTGGCATTCATGTTAACAAAATGCTTTTTCCTGTTATACAGTTGCTTTTCTGAACATAAAGCAATATGCAGTTTGCTTTGCCATTTTCAGTGGAATAGAATTACCTTAGTAGGACTGAAGTAGGCAGCACAGTGCTTTAGTGGATAACACTGTCGCCTTGCACCTCCAGGGTCCAGGGTCCAGATTCGATTTCTGCCTCGGGTCCGTGCATGGAGTTTGTTTGAGCAAGTTCTGCCCGTGCTTGGTTGGTTTCCTCCGGGTCCTTCGGTGTCTTCCCACAGTCCTAAGAAATGCAGATTAGGATAATTCGTGTTACCAAATTGCCCATAGTGCCCATAGAACAAGCTTGTAAGTGTGTGTAAATATGTGTACCCTCCTGGGATAGGCTCCAGGCCCCCGTAACCCTGTATACAGGATAAAGCGGTATAGTAAGTGAGTTAATGAGGATTGCAGTATAATGACATGAAAAATATAGTAAAAATTTTCAAAAAAGGGGTGCTAGACAGTAATCTATTGTTGTTTAGAGCTGTATGTCTGTACAGTTACTTGTCACACTGTTGGTCTTACAATAACAAGTATATGATGTGCATGATTGATGATCAGCCACTGCCTCAAAAGTGAATCAGGAGAGCTGTGGCTGTGTAAATCACCCTGACAGGTAGTGCTGTGAAAAGTCAGACCACATGTTATTACAGCTACTTCAACACTGTGAGTCAGACGAAAATTTACAGTTGGTCATTAAATCAAAAGAGAAACTGCTATGTAAAGATCACCATCCTGTGACTCATTAAAGCTGCCATTCTGCTTTCATTGCTGTAAAACACCACTATTAGTGTAGAGCAGGTAAAGTTGTTTACAAATGAGACACAAAGTGGAATTTCCTGGAACTGAAAAGAAGCTGTATGGAACGGAGTTATAGTTCATATAAAATAATATTTGCCCTGGGCTACTGTTGTGTAGACTGATCGCTGAACAGAATTTTTAAATGTATGACCAACAATAGATAATTTACCATTAGCACATATTATCTTATATAATCTAATAGCAGACGGACATCTGAAGTTGCCACATTTTATTATTTCATTTAGTCATAAAAAATAAAATGACCATTAAACTCTATAGCCTTTAATTTAAAAGTGTGTATCAAACTCACTCTCACATCGTGATGTGACTTTTTTTCTTGTTAGAGGTCTTTATTTCAGCTATGTATTCTGCTAGAAGTAATTAACTGCCTGAGATGAGAAATTACTGCATATGTTTTACGACACCAACAGAGCAGTTTCACATCTTGAAATGCGAAGCCGTGCCCTAACCAGTACACCTGACTCAATGTGAACGTTTTTATGCCTGCATGGGGAAATGATCTGTTCAAACACAGTGTTTCTGTAGTGTTTCTGTTGCGAATGTTAAGCTTGCTATCCAGAGTCAAGTGTTGATTCTAACTAGTCACATTTTTAGTATTGAGAACTACATGAAGTTTCTCCTGTTGAGAGAGACAGAAGTTCTGCTCATCCCTCTTTAAGAAAATTTGATAGTCGTTTCCTTCCAAATCTTGTTATTCTATCTTTCCTCGTAACTGCTCCTCTTCCCACTGAGCTGTTCTTACTTCATTTTATTCTCCAATAATGTTACCAATTGTAGATATCAACACCAGTTCTAGTCTATCCATATCATTCTCTTACTGTATGTCCTCAGTCCTCCAGATCTAAAGTGCTAGAGTAAAGGATCAAGCGATGATGATGATGATTATGATGATTTAGTGACTCAGTGAACAGGAAGTTGATTGCTTCTCAAAACTGAAGAGTAAACATCTGAGGATGTGGACTTTTTTCATATTGCACAGTTATCCCAGAACATACACTCTCCGTCATTGGCTCATACACAAACACACACTTGCACATTATCTTCACATGTCAACATTCATACAAAGAAAAGACAAGGACAGAAGCTGCCTGAGGCTAGGTGAGAGACGAGCAAAGAGCAGTCTACCTGCAACCCTCATCACAAAGGATAAAACTTTTATTTATAAACCGCCACATATCCTCACTTTAACAGTTTTGAAATTTAGAATTTTAACCAAACTGTGACATGGAATGACTGCATTACAAAACAAAACACAATGCGTCAATTGCATCCCTTCTTTCCCTCGTGTGATTAACTGTTATTTTCTCCACACATTAACCTTACTCGCTCCTGTCGATTTCTTCTTTACAACATCAGAAGAATTCACCCATTTCTTTTTACACAGGCTACTCAGGTGCTTGTTCAGTCCCTTGTTATTTTAAGATTGGACTACTGCAACTCCCTCCTGGAGGTCTGCATCTATCCACAATTCATCCTCTGCAGCTGATCCAGAATATAGCTGCATGTCTCGTTTTCAACCTTCCCAAGTTCTCCCACCCCACTCCACTCTTAGTTAGTAAGCTAATAACCCAGTGTAAGGATCTATCCAATTATGGAAACTACAAAGCACTTTTGTAAGAGTGTCTTCCAAATGCCTAAATGCCCCAAAGTTATGGAATAGTCTTCCAAATAGTGTTCGGGACTCAGACACAGTCTCAGTGTTTAAGTCCAGGCTAAA
>JAOVVA010143138.1:0-10436 GCA_028565275.1 Leiocassis micropogon | reverse complement strand
TAGAAAATAAATCACTAAACAAAAACAAAGAAATTTGCAAGTGACCCCAAACTTTTGAACGGTAGTGTGTGTATGTAAATTGGTAGTAAAGTCTATATTTCTAATAAACGTTTATTGAAACTAATTGTACATGTATCAGTTTCAGTTTCAATTCAGTGTTATAGTCATATGCACAGTAAAGAGACATGTTCCCCTCTGTACAATGAAATTCTTTCTTTTGCTGTCGCCCTAATGAATGCCGCTAAGAAAAAGTAGAAAATAAGCAATAATGAAATTAAATATGGGTATTAGTATAGTAGTATAGTATATGGGCACCCGAGAATAGGTTATATATGTGTGTATATATTATATATATATACACACACACTGTAAACAGACATAGTGTGCAAATTATGCAAGTGTTTGGTAAAATCCGGTATATACAGTATGTATGTAAAAGAAAGAAAGTCCGCAGTGTGTGTGCACAGCTGCAATGGTTTTTGCAAATTGTGCAAATGATTGTTCGTGATTATTATTGTGCGGATGATTGTGCAAAGTCTGCAATGAACGTCCAAGATCTGTGTCAGTAGTTAGAAACAGTTGAAAAGACCATGATTGCGAACTCCTGTCAGTACTTTATTACACAGGAAAATGAAAGCAAATATTTAAATTTCAAGGCAGTAACAGCCAGGGATGGAATGCACATCTTCTGAAGGTAGGAACCACCTGAATCCGTGCCTCCAAGTGTACGCTTCAGCGTTCTCCAGGACGTCGGCTGGGACGACGCGGACCTCATGAACGGCCTCCGAGACGTCCTGATCTCGTTCCATGTGTTTTTTGGTGAGGAGGTGTACAGGACAATGCTTTGCACACTGGAGGACTTTGAGGCAGTAGACTATATGTACAATTTCTTTTAATGAACTTTATCAGTGTTTATGTTTAAAATTCAAATTGGATTTAAAAACATTGTATAAACATGCATAAAAAACTTATATAAGCCGAGGATTTGTCATTTTCTCTGCATGACTGAAATGTGTTTACACTGACAACAGGTTTAAAATAAATGATAGATTATTGCTGTTTGTGGCTTACTGTAACTAAAAGGTTACATAAAAGAATAAAAAGCTGTGTAGTCTTATGCCCATGCCTGTTTAAAGAGGTGAGTCAGCTGACACCGGTAACCTGCAGGATCTGTGACACTACAGAGAGACCCTCTACTTCTTTCACCCACCTGAAATTGTAGCCCACCGACGCTTGTGAACTGTTTCCGTAGAGACCTTCAAACTGGTACACGGGTTTACATTTTTCAATACGTAGATCCAGATTGCACTGCCATCGAATGAGGATCCCTATTGAGCCACCCTGCCAGAGATTAGACCAGAGTTAGCTTCTCTTGCCTGTTTCATTTTCCCCAGTTTATGATAATAGAACATAATAATCACTGTTTGTGTGTTTACTCATATTCGAATTCCAGACAGATTGTGATCCAAATTTCACATTTTAGGCATCTAAACTTTCCTTTTCCATCTAAACTTTGAGTCTTTCTTTTTGAAGACATAAATTATAATAGACTTTTAATAGACTTTTAAATAAAATTATAAAGACAGGTCAAAGTTTGTTAGTTTTAGTGTTGTGCTTTTGTCTTTCTTTTAAAAGGGAAGCTGAATTGAAAATTCTCATTTAAATTTTTTATTCTAAAACAATTCGAATCTGATTTGAAACGCCGTTGCTGATAAATAATTTTATTGGTTAATTATCTAGCTTATTACTCTACCTTTTTCATTTTCTCTGGCTTTACTTTTGTTCCACATTTGATGTTACTGTACTTCCAGGTTTCAGACTAAAAGTCAATTAAGTTTGAAATTAATGAAAGGAAGAAGTCCCGGCCCCGAGCTGGGAGAACTGGTCAAACACACACTCATACATGATGTGTCTGGAGTTCTCTGTTTAAAGAGAGCATGTTAAAGCTTTTTTGGCCAGGTGCCCAGTATCACGTTCGTTTCATACATCAGTATAACCAGCCAGTAACATATACTGTACAGTGACAGTGCTGTGCAAAAGGCTTTGCAAATGCAAACAACTGCTGTTGGGACGTCCTCAAAATTCAAAGTTCAAAAATACTATAAAAAGCAGTAAACAGTCATTTATAAGCAAAATGATCAATGATCAATCCTACAACATAGTCTCAGGTCCACTTAGTGCAGTTATCTGGAAATTATCTGCCTAGTTTTACTGAACATCCTGCAGAACCAGACACAGTCCTTCTGTGGACGCATCTGCTTACATGCAAAACCCAAAAGCTTTCTTGCTTTTTTTCGGTCTGAAAAGTGGCCTTTTACATAATATTTTGCATTCTTTTCCGGTCTACATATTTTAAAAATGAAAAGTTTATTTTGAATGTAGAAACCTTTTTTTTTTCTTTTTTTTTACAAAGGGCGTCTAAGACATGATTCATACAGTTCCTTGCAAAAGTATTCATACCCCTTGAACTTTTCCACGTTTTGTCACGTCTTGTTACAACCACAAATGTAAATGTACTGTATTTTATTGGGATTTTACTGTATGTGATCGAACAACAATAAGTGACACATACTGTAATTGTGAAGTGGAAGGAAAATGATAAATGTTCTTCAAAATCCAGTAGAACCAATAGTCTTCAGAAGTCAATTAATTTGTAAATAGAGTCTACCTGTGTGTAATTTAATCTATTACTAATAGATCTGTGTAATTATCTATTAGTCATGCACTCCACAAATCTGGCCTTTATTAAAAAGTGGCAGGAGGAAAGACATTGTTGAAAGAAAGCTATAAGAAGTTTCTACATGGCTTGTCACAAACTGCAAACGGGACTTTTTATGACTTTCTTTCTTTCATTATGGCCAGATTTTTGGAGTGTACGACTAATAATTATCCTGTGGACAGATTCTTCCACCTGAGCTGTGGATCTCTGCAGCTCCTCCAGAGTTACCATGGGCCTCTTGGCTACTTCTCTGATTAATGCTCTCCATGTCCATACTGGCATTTTAGGTGGATGACCAGGTCCTGGTAGGTTTGCAGTTGTGCAATGCTCTTTCCATTTTCGGGCAATGGATTGAACAGCGCACAGTGAGATGTTCAAAGCTTGGGATATTTTTTTTTATATAATCTAACCCCACTTTGAACTTCTCCACTATTTTATCTCACACAAAGGTGGACTCTATTTACTAATTACAGTAGGTGACTTCTGAAAGCTATTGGTTCCATTGTATGTATGTAGGGCTATCAAAGATTTTATCATTATTGACCTATTATTTCCTTCCACTTCACAATTATGTGGCCACTTTATGTTGGTCAATCACATAAAATCCCAATAAAATACATTTACATTTGTGGTTGTATTGTGACAAAATGTGGAAAAGTTCAAAAGTTTTTTTTTTTTACTTTTGCGAGGCACTGTACATGCTGTATAGATTATATACTGTATTGTTAAAATAATGATAAATTTTCAAATGGGTTGATATGAAAATCTCAAGAATTGAAAGCTTTAATTAGCCTGAAAACATCCACAATCTAATCAAAGCCAGATGTATGTGCATATGAGACCTACCACTTGAGCAATGTCTGAGAACTTGAAGCCGGAGAGGTTGACGATGTCTCCGAGTCTGAAGATAGGACATAGTGGTTGATTATCTGGATCAAACACACAGGTTTTGAGGTAATTTGAATCCACGCCTTCCACTAAATTACTCCTGCAGAAAGCCAGAAATGGAGTAGCAGAATTAAACACTGCACAGCTTTCAGAGATCCAGTACTTTGGCTTAGCCAGGGTTAGTATTGATGTTTTGCGTAATTAGTAAGCTTCCAGGGTTCCCAGTTCAATCATCAACTTGGATTAATGTCTGTTGACTGTGTGTGTTCTTCCGCATTGTTTGATTGACTGGCATCCCATTCAAGGTGTCTTCCTGCCTTAAGCCAAAATACATCATATGGCCCACTTACTGATTCCTTATTGAATGTTAGTGAACATTAGTGTTACATTTCATTCAGGATTAGAACTAAAAATCCATCACATTGTGATTGTTATTCGATATCAAATGGTTTGCATACCATATCCAAATAAAAACGTGGTTAATCATAGCTCTGACTAAATCCACCATTACAGTGAGTACAGGCTATATTTTCTGATAAAGTGGATCACACAAAGTGCACAAGGTGAGAATATACCCTGGATAGAATAACAGTCAATCTGAGGTCACTCTGAACATACAATCCCCAAATCACATCAAAGGAAGTATATCATAGCCAGTCTACCTATGTTGGACAGTGGTGCAAAAAAAACAAAAAACAGAAAACCTGGCTCTAACATGCACAGAAAGTCTAAACAGACAGAAATTCAGGATGCAACTTGGGACCAGAATAGTAAAAATATCAGCTGACCATTGGGTTACTCTATTTTTACATTTAAACCCTACACTTCTCCTCTGGACCTTTGGCATATCAGCTATTTGTCACAGCATCTAACAAACAAACCTTAGCATCATGGGCATATACACCGATCAGCCAAAAAATTACCACATCAACACCAATTATCAATTTTACACAAGCAAGCTGCTGACAGGATCAAGCCCACCCGAGGCTCAATCATGCCTGTGGGGAGAAAAAGGGCCAGGCCGTTTCATCCGATCTCACTGCTAAAACAAGTCAATGCTGGCCGTGATAGAAAAGCACCAGAACACATAGTGCACCACAGCCCATTGCTGTCTCCAAACTCCCTGGACATGACACCCTGCAACTCACAGAATAACAAAGGTCCTGCTGCCAACACCTTAGCACACCAAAAAAAGGTCATGCCCAGAGGAACCAGAGCCACGCCGGGGGCACTATGGGATCCTACATAATGTTTAGCATTGTAATGTTACACCTGATTGGTGTATTTATAGAAATACAGATGCCAGTTACTTATTAACCATATTAACCTTGGAGCTCCAGTGCAAACACTTGAAACAACCATCACACACCATGGTAAATTTATATTTAGAATAAGTGTCTACTTGGGTAGATTTAATTTCTAAATAAAACGTTATTTTAATTTCTGCGCTCTAAGTCAAATGAAAAAATCTGAAAAGTGTGATCTGCATTTGTATTCAGCAAAAAAAAAAAAAAAAAAACACGTTTTTTTTTTTTTTACCTCACAACTTTAAACTCAGGAAAGGAGATTGAGTTCTTGATGAACAATGTGAAATTCTCAGCAGCAGCCAAAAGTGGAGGACTTGGGGTGAGAGAGAGAGAAACAAGTGTCATAGAGATATACTCAGATTTAACAGTTTATATCCAAATGTTATGTTAATATTTATGTAGAGAACGTTACGTGTATTAGTTGGGTTACACAACAGCTCGAATATATTTTCTGGACTCCCAACCTGTAAAATTTTTACTATGGTATAGGATCCAAGGTACAGTAGTCTGCTGGAACCTGTTGCATGGTATATAGTGCCATAGTATATAGTACATGTGTCACTCTATGGGGCATGATTCTACATTATTGCAACGGTTCTACTGTATTATGGAACACATAGCAAGATACTGATGATGTCAAAAATATGTTATGCATAGTTACAGTATGTACCGTAAGAGTAATATTTTCTATAGTTTGGTACCACTGTATAGATGAAACATTAATTACGTACCATAGTGTATGTATGGTCCTGCCTGTATTATATGATACCAGTAGTATGTATGAACATGTCTAATATGATACAGTAAGTACAGTACAATACCGTATTAGATACCTGCTGAACTTTGGTAGCCAATAAGTACTATGGAATTCATCAAAGTATTGGTATTGGTATTCACCAAGGTACGGTTCATTCGATAGTACTGTATTAGCATGGTACCCACTGAAATGCCATAATACCTACCCTGGTACTCTATAAAGTCCTGCACCTTCTACCTTAGTAATGAGTGAAGTAGCATGTGTAATACTATGGCATATTATGTTATGTACTAAGTTACATAAAATACTATAGTACATATTGTACCAGTGCGGATTGGTGTCTTAGTGGTTAGTACTGTTGTCTTGAACCTCTAGGGTCCAGACTCGATTCCCGCCTCGGGGTCTGTGTGCGTGGAGATTGCATGTTCTCCCTGTGCTTGGCGGGTTTGCTCCGGGCACTCCGGTTTCATCCCACAGTCCAAAGACATGCAGATTATGCGCATGTGAAGGTTCCTCCTGTCACAAGTCCTACCACGGTTGTAAATATTGGAATAAATATAATGGTCACCATTGGTCACCATTGTCCCAAGTTGGACTACAGAGGTTCCTAGATGGATATCTGGATATTGTACCATAGTAAAAATTCTTATGAGACAATCTTCCAAAGTAGAAGCTTGAGCAGAGCCCGAATTCAATAGTGTCTAAATGATCCCTCATAAGTAAGTAATAAAATAATGGTGCCAGGTTTTGGAAAATGCAGACTGAAGAAGAAAATATCTTTCTTTTTTTTTTTTGCTGTAAAATTAAACATGTAGCATAAAATCAAGAGAAAAATGAATAATTTGATGATATTTGAAAGAGAAGATGGAAAGAGTTGACATTACCATCTAACAAAAGTCTAGTGCATTGTCAGTGTGAAGAGTACAAGTCGTAATCATTAGTCCAGGATCACGAGCGTAACTGAGACACTCCTTCCTGAACAGTGCTTAGGTTTGTAGTTACAGTACCCGTGAGGTGAATTTGGATATGAACGGTTTTGGCATCACATCCCAAAGTCTGAATACATCAGAGTCAGATTACGATACTGTAAAATGCTGCATGTTGTATTGTATTGTGTAATAGATTGTATTGTAATTGTGTAATAAGGCTTTATTAGCTTAAAGTGTAAAATTCCTACTTTGGTATCACACGGTCATCTTGTACAGGACACCAACTTTGGATCTCACAAGTGGTTTTGTTCACGCAGATCCCCGTCATGCGCCCTGGGGGAAAGCAAGTGTCATGTCAACAGGAAAGAATATGAATTCTGGCAAGATTAAAACCCCGATTCGACAGATTCGAGACGGTTTTACAGTAGTTTCCAGTGTTAAGCTTGAGGAAGCAAGAAAAGCAAGATTTGAAATGCACACAGATGCACATGCATAAACATGCATTATAAGGTGGTGTTAATTGCAGTTAAGTACAACACTTGTTCCCCCCCACCTTTCTCGTTTCTTGTATCGTTTTCACTTCAGTACCGCAATTTTGCTAAGTTAAGCAAGGTTACGTTACGCGTCTTTTTTTTTTTTTTTTATCCCTGCCGTTTATAGTTCATGATCGTTTTAACATTCATTTCACTCAGATTGGTGAAGTGTGGTACTGCCACAAACCTCTCTCATAGTTTACTTCATCTCCATAGGGCTGAACAGTTGCATCTGCCTCGTAGCTCTCTGTAAAGCAAGATCGTTTAATTTATTTGCTTTTTGTTTTTATTAATTTGCTTTTAAATAGCTGACTGTGTTGAGATTTATTCAGGGGTGTAGGGAAGGTGGGTAAACACACATAAATACATAGCTTATTAATTTGAAATCGCATTTACTTACCAAATGCATTTTAAAGTTACAGATAGGAGTGAGCTAGTAAAATATGTTGGGGGGTGTTCAAGTGAAACTGGGACTTTTGATTGAACATAGTTATTAGAGTAAAAACTACCTTTGTTTCTCTATATAATCCTTGATGGATACCATCAAGGTTGAAAGTTTTCTCAGTATCATACCATCATCACTGCTGAAATTCTGGCCTCCCAGAACCTCCTTTAATGGCCCTACCCACTGCACCACTTGCACATTACAGGAGCTCTGCTGGGAATTAATGCCATATCCCCCATATAGGCCTGACCTCGCTCCAAGCCACTTTATCCAGTTGCGGCCATTAAAGGAGTTCCTGGGAGGCCAGGATTTCAGAAGTGAAACAAAAAGTCAGATCATAGCTTTGGCATACTGAAAAAACTTTCTGTCTTGATGGTAACCAAGCACTAGGTAAACATTGGGATGAGTGCACTAGTGTAGCAGGAGATTATATACAGAAATAAAGTTTTTTTTTTTTTCCCTGCACTTTCAAATGCCTGGTTTGACTTATGTATTATTCATCTATGGAATCAAATTAACGTTGATTGATTATGAAATTTATTAAGGTCTCCCTCACTACATGGTAAAATTGAGGAATTATTTGTTTGGCAACCTATCTTTTGTGTTTAATTTTAATTATTTGTTATTATTTTGGACATTTGTTAGTTCTTATTCTGTTTAATGCTCATTATTTCTCATTCTATTTCTATAACGTTTTAAAGTAGGTTAGGGAGAGAGGAACGAGGAATGGCATGTAAACTTTTTTTTGCATTATTATTATTATTATTATTATTATTATTATTATTATTATATTAGTAGTAGTAGTAGTATTGCTATTTTTAAAATCTTTAAGTGGTCATGTAATGTAATATCTTAATAAACCTGGATATTAAGGTAGAATTAAGTGTCAGGGTAAACAATGATCGTTAATTCCTATACTTATAGGTGACGTTGTCAGACAATGTTTCTGCTTCCTATTTGCAAAGAAAGGTGTTGATAACTATAAAGAGCTGGTTGTGAAGACACCTTTTGTAAATATGGCGTGTATCCTTATGTAAATATGACAATGATGATGAGTAATCTGTGGTTAGCCTGAGTTTGTTTAAATTTTTTTTTATATATATAATCTGTCTCGGATCAGGAACTAAGAGCCATCTTTTTCACAGAACATAAACATTCATGAGCCTGAAAGTGTCACGAGGCATGTCGGATATCTGTCAGCAGACAGCCGAAACTTTTTAAGCATTTTTAAATAGAGCAAGCTCAGTCTAAAAGGAAAGTTTCGCCAAGCCCAAAAGAAGGTGCATGCATTCTGTAACATGTGTTTGTAACATGTGGTGGTAACATGTGGCTGTAGTAATATTAGTGTGGTGAAGAAAAAACCCTCAGTTCAAAATCACTTTGAATTTCATTTGCATTTGTTTTTTTCAATGCGACATAACGCTGGATCATCATGACAAGACATTCTCTGAATAATATTAGTATAGAGCATAAGGTATGGATTTCAAGCCAAATCACAGTGTCCTGGAGGCAGAGAAACTAAATAGCTCTTTTTTTTTTTTTTTACATTTCAAAATCATATTAGGAATTTTGGAATGATGCAATATCTGTATCGCGTCAGTAATGGTTTAAAAATATATACCTTGCTATGGAAAACAGATGTAATGATATGTTAAAGCCATATAGATGATGATGTACATGCATAAGACATTTTTATTTTAAAAGTCTTTGTGTCTTTTAATATATAGTATATGCAAGACTATTATATTAATTGGGAGAGTTATACAGGAGTGTTACTTTAATGCATAACTTGTGCATTATTGTACTCATCAGACATTAAACTTTTAATTATTTGTTACATTTAACAGTTCATTTTTTTTCTTCACTTTTCATATATGCTGCAGAAGCTGTGGTCAGAGTGCAGGGTCAACAAATACACAGCTGGCCTGGAGAAGATGGGGTTAAGGGATTTGCTCAAGGGCCCCACAGTGGCATCTTGGCGGTGCTGGGGCTTGAACCCCCAACCTTCCAATCAGTAATCAAGAGCCATAACCATTTGAGCTACCACATGCCCCCAAATAAAGTGTCTTCTGCTAAAAGTGTAACTTTTGACTTTTTGTATTTCGGAGCCCTGGCTGGGGTTTGAACCTGCAACCTTTTGAACCAGGGAGTGTTCAGCTACATCAACTACAGGAACTCACATAACTTATAGGAACGCTTGAGACTCTTTACAACCATGGTAAGCATACAGTAACAGCATCTCAGAATGCACAACCTTAAATGTTCAACCTTGAGATTGGATGAGTTACAAGAGTAGTCCCTCCTACCAGAGAACAAGAACAGGAATCTAAGGAACCTTTTAAATAATTCTTTTGATTGTGTAAAGCTGCTTTGGGACAATAACAATTGTTAAAAGCACTATACAAATAAAATTGAATTGAATTGAATTGAAATTGAATAAGGCTACAGTGGTCATTAAAACTGGACAGTTGGTGATGGGAAAAATGTCACTTAAGATTTTTCCATCTTGAGCGTTCCAGGTCAGCTCTGGGCTTACACTGTATCTACTATATCTTAAGATCTCATCATCGGCTTAATACGAATGACACGAACTGAAAGGCACTACTGCTTTTATTTAAATCAATGATTCTCAGCTCTGTTCCTGGAGGACGCATGTCTTGCATATTTGAATTTTAATTAGTTGATTCGTTAAATCAAGTGTGCTGGGAGCTGTGAAAACATTAAAATGTGCATAGCAGGGGTCAGGAGCAGGGCTGAGAAACCCTGATTTAAAACAATTTTTACATTTTTGTCATCCGTGTAATTAGTATTGCATAATGACAGATTTTTTACTAAAGAAATAAAGGGGGGGGGGGGGG